>SKCR01025334.1:0-126521 GCA_019454045.1 Zanthoxylum bungeanum | reverse complement strand
GTTATGTGCTCAATCAATCGGAGAGAAAATCATTCTGTGATTGGCTGAAAATGGTTAAATTCCCTGATAATTATGCATCCAATATTGGGCGATGGGTCAGAGATGATACAATAACGGGATTAAAGAGTCACGATTGTCATGTGCTGCTCGAGATTCTCCTTCCTGTTGGCATTCGACCTTATCTCCCCCCGAATGTATGTGACGTCGTACTTGATCTATGTGGCTTCTTTAAACAATTGTGTCAGAGGACATTAAGCACATCTGTTATTGACGACCTTGAGCGAGGAATCGTGATAATCCTATGCAAGCTGGAGCGAATTTTGCCACCCGCTTTCTTTGATGTCATGGTACATCTGGCTGTACATTTACCGGGTGAAGCTAGAAAGGGAGGTCCTGTCCATTACAGATGGATGTATCCCATTGAGAGGTACTATATATATATATATATATACAGTTTTATATAAGAAAATTTGTAACCGTTTTTATTTGCATATAATTTAGTGTTAATGCAAACTTGTTGTCATATCTGCAGAGCTTTGGGAGATTACAAACAATATGTCAAAAACAAGGCACGACCTGAAGGTTCAATAGCTGAAGCTGTTATAATAAATGAAGCAATAACATTTTGTTCGATGTACATGCAGAATATTGAAACTCATTTCAATCGTCGGCCACGAAACTATGATGGAGATGCAAGTAATAGCCAAGAGATCACAGTGTTCCGTCAAAATTATTACAGACCATTTGGGGCAGTTGGTGTCAAATTACTAACCCGTCAGGAAGTTCAACGTGCGCATTGGTTTATATTGAGTAATTGTGATGAAGTGCAACCGTATTTAACGTAAGTTTTTCTGGTGCATCATTACTGAATTTTTTCCATACATTAACCGTGATAATTTATTGTAGACAACATCTAACAATGCTACAAATTGCTGGTGACCATAATGTTGATGAAACCCACAAAAAAGAATTTCCTAAATGGTTTGAGACAACTGTAAGTTATAATATTTTATATTTATTTGATCCTAACATTAGACATTTCAGTTTGTTATATTAACACATATATTTCATTGTCAGATTATTAATCAAGTGGAAAATGGTCAATTGGACTCGCAATCCTCGTTGGTTTCTTTGGCTTATGGGCCTCAAATGCAGGCGTATGAGTACAGTGGATGTATTGTCAACGGAGTTAGATTTCATACCGAACAGCGAGATGTTAATCATGTGACTCAAAATTCTGGAATTGTAGTCCAAGGAGAACACGGCTCAGATGTAATTGACTTCTACGGCGTATTGCAATCGGTCATCGAGTTCATATATCGACCCAGACGACATACTGTGCTATTCCAATGTAAGTGGTTTGACACTAATGCCAGAAAGAGGAGAATTCAAGTTAGTAATCATCTCACGTCAATTAATGTTCAACGTTGTTGGTACAAGAATGATCCATACATTTTTTGTACGCAAGCACGTTCAGTGATATATATACCTGATCCTAAGTTAGGAACTGGATGGATGTGGTGGTAGAAAAGTACAGGCAAACAGTAGGACCATTAGGAGACACAACAAGCCATTTGAGAAAAGATAGAGTTGACATATCAGATGAAACACAAGAAGTCTCCGGCAATTTTGAAGTTCCTGAACAGATATTTGTTGGACCAACTGTCAACGTTCCTGAAATATAACATTAACTCGATCTAGTACAGACGTTGAGCTAATTCCTCATTCTGAAGTGAGCGTTGAAGTAGCAAGTGAAGAACAATTTGACACTGAAGATGACTTCGATTCCAGTCACGAATCCTCAAATACCGATGATAATAGTGATTAATTATGAAGTTACAGTATTTTGTGATGATGAATAATTTTATGGATTAATGTAAGGTTGTTGATTTTAATTACTCTTTAGATATGTTGAAATATTAACGTAATGATTAATAGTATAACTATGTTATGAATGAGTTTTTTGCTTCTGAGCCGAGGAAGAAGAGAAGCACTAGTTGCAGGGATGTAAAGGACATTTAGCGTCGATTACTTCGACGCTAAATGTCAATTACTTCGACGCTAATTGTTAGGCGGGTTATTGAAAAATTAGGGTTTTTTTCCGGGAAATTTAATTTTTATGTAGCGTCGAAATACTTTATTCGACGCTATATGTCTTTAATTTAGCGTCGAATACAGTATTTCGACGCTATATGTCTCTAATTTAGCGTCGAATATTGTATGTCGACGCTAATTAAAAATTAAATTTCCCGGAAAAAAAAAAACCCTAATTTTTCAATAACCCGCCTAACAATTAGCGTCGACTACTGCGACGCTAAAAGTCAATTATTTCGACGCTAAATGTCCTTTAAATCCCTAAAACCAGTGCTTCTCTTCTTCCTCGGCTCAGAAGCAAAAACTCATTTCTCATTCTCCAACAGTGACGAACGAAGGAAATCAACAGGTAAGTCTCCTTTGTTGATTTAAAATTGTTTATGAGGATGAATTTGATGAATTTGATGAATTTGAGGATGAGTTTGATGATATTATTGATGAAATTGATGAATTATTTTTTGATGAAATTGATGATGATGATGATGATGATGATGATGATGATTCTGGGCAAAGAACAGCAGCAAATGCTGCTGTTCGTCTTCAAAATCATCATCATCTTTGGTTAATATTTATGTAATGTTAAGTTTGAATTTGTGCCCTCTTTGGTTAATTATAACTGTTTGATAAGTTTGAATTCCAGTGAGCTCACGTTCGTGTGGCGTTCTCAAACGCGTTCGAACGGACCAATTCCAGTGAGTTCACGTTCGTATGGCGTTCTCTAACGCGTTCGAACGGACCAATTCCAGTGAGTTCACGTTCGTATGTCGTTCCTAATATGTTCGAATGCCCACTTTACGTTCGAACACGTTAAAGAACGACATACGAACGTGAACTCACTGGAATTGGTCCGTTCGAACGCGTTTGAGAACGCCACACGAACGTGAACTCACTGGAATTGGTCCGTTCGAACGCGTTCGAGAACGCCATACGAACGTGTGCATGAGAAGTCGTGTGATTGTGTGCTTCGTGGTTGGTTATTCGATGTTATAAGCGCTTTTGTTAAGTTGTATTGACTTGTATGGATATGTATGTATATGTATAAGAATTTTGGAATTTGATGACGCTAATGCGACGGGTTTTTGCAGATGGCACCGGGCAATCGCAAACGGGCTACCGCGACTCCATCTACATCAGCAAGGGCAACTGGCCCTGGTGATTTCTCTGCTAGCACAGGTGAGTCCAGTACAGTGAAGGGTCGAGGACGCACCCGTGGCCTGGGGTTGGCTAAGTACGTTAAGGCTCACGGTCGTATCCGGATAGAGATATCAGATGATGGACACACTCAAGTCGGACACATAATTCAGCGTTTAATACAGCCATAGGAGCTACAGCTCGATATGAAGCTCCCCAAAACTACGTATCTTGGAGAAAGATACCGTGGGAGACGAAACTGAACCAGCTATTCCCTTCGCTACTTGTAAGTTTTCGATATTGTTTGTTATTTAACATTTTTATTTTATACTTAGAGTTACTACTCGAATTTTCATGTAGGAATGGTTCGACTTCGATCTGACCCAAGTGAATGTCCAACAATATATTGACTACCACATGGGGAAAAGTTATAAAGATTATAGAACAAAAGTCTTGAAACCAATATTCGACGAACATGGACCTTCAAATGCTCCACAACACAAACCTGATTTTATAGAGGAACAAGACTGGACATTTTTATGTGAGCTTTGGTCGAGCAAAAAACACGAGGTAAATTTTGAAATAAACGGAAATTTATAATTGTCTTTGTTTTCGGTACTTACAGTGTTCGTGAATACAGGATAAATGTCACGCAAATGCGGAAAATCGAAGTCACTTGCGTTTTAACCACCGTGGAGGTTCGAAGCCATTTATCCAACATCGTGCCGAACATTCTGAGGTAAATATATCCTAACGTAAAATTTAACAGTTAATTGTTTTTACTATCTGGAATAATATTGAATTTATTTTATGTTTATAACAGAGTAGCACATGTGAGGTGCAATCATTTCCAGATTTTTTCCGTGTGACGCATTACAATGACAAGAATAAATGGATAAATGAAGAAGCCGAACGCTGCTATGTAAGTTTCAGTTTTTAAAATAAAATAATTAATATTATATATGTTAAATTTTTTCTCAAATTCTAATATTAACTTATTTTTTGAAACAGAACGAAATGATGGAACTCCAACATCAAACTCAGGAGACAGGGACCGACCCCATACCAGATGAGCAGCTGTCGCAATTGGTTTTCAAGAATCAGACAGCTTACAACGTTGGTCTTGGCACTCGTAAGAAGCCAACGTCATCTGCACGCAATAGTGGTAATTCGGACAATGTCTCTCTTCGAGACGAGTTAGCCACCACCCGAGACGAGCTGCAACAGACTAAGGAGAAGCTACAACAAGTCACGGTGGACCACGAGAAGAAGATGGAGCAGTTGGAACAGCAACTGCTGGCTTTCCGTCAGATGTTCGAGGCCTCAATGAGTCATGGTGCATCGGGCTCGAGCGTCCCCCATCACAGTAGCAATTAATTTTATATTTAGTTTTGTATAAACATTTTGAACAAATAGATTTAATATAATATTTCTTTTTTCTAAAACAAATTTCAATATAATATTTCGTCATTAATTACATTTTTTTTCAACTAAATTAAATATTTTAGACCAAAAAATAAGTAAATTACTAATTTTTAAAAAAAAATTATTTACTTTTAGCGTCGAATATTTCGACGCTAATAGTATACAAAATGGCCGCTGTAAGCGTACATATATTTCTTTTTAAATATATGTTAGCGTCGACTAGTTTCGACGCTAAAGTGACTTAGCGTCGACAAATATCGACGCTACTAGTAAAAAACATGGTCGCTATAGCTAGTTTCGACGCTAAAGTGACTTTTAGCGTCGACAAATATCGACGCTAATAGTAAAAAACATGGTCGCTATAAGCTTACATATAATACTTTTTTAATATACTTTAGCGTCGAAAGGTTTCGACGCTAAAGTTTGAATTTTTGCGTCGATATATTTCGTCGCCAAATATACAATATAGCGTCGAAAATTTTACTTTAGCGTCGAAATAAATTGGACGCAGAATACTGTTTTTTAGCGTCGCATTTAATTATTTCGACGCTACAAGTGGTTTTCGTCGACATTTTATCGTCCATTTTTTGCGTCTAATTTTTTCGACGCTAAATATCATTTGCGTCGAAATCGTCACTTATGGCGTCGAAACAATTCGACGCTAAATGGTCTAATTCTTGTAGTGAGTGTGTAGATGATTAGGGTTTTTGGGTGTCTTGGCATTTGATGATTATCACCATATAAATGGCTGTACATGTTGATGCAAGCAATAACTGCAACAAATATGGCTGCTGCTGCTATGGAGCAAAATCAAGCAACAGCTTTTGCTTTGGGAGGGGATTCAAGCAATTTCTACAATAATGGAGGGTATATTTTTTTAAAAAGCCTAATTAGGGCATATGCAAGGAGAAGTGAGGCGTGGTTTGGTGGTGTAGGTATCAGGATAAAGTCCTGAATTCGAATCCAGAGAGTGCGTTTCTTGTAAGAGTCCGGGTCAGCCGATGGTTTTACCTACTACTTCGCTTAAATCCGAAAGGAGTGATTTGACGATAAGTTTCCAACGATTTAAAAAAAAAATGTATATCCAAGAAGAAGATACATACATATGTAACTGTGATGTAGTTCTTTAACCAATTATGTGTTTTAATTGGTTTATCAATTATCATATACATGTAACCTCATTTGTTTTAAGATTATAATAAGTTGATTTAAAATTTTATTAGTGAAAAGAGTTATCTCCTTCATAAGGATGATTTGAATTTTGAATTTGAGTTAAATATTCGGTCCTCATTAATTAAAGTAGTGGTGGGGGATGTGGATACTTACTCCATTGTTATTTGTATATGTTTTACTGTACATTTGATTATTCTATAAATACAACTCGAAATCCGGATCGTATAAACACAACTCAATCCAAATTCAACAAATAAATAAAACACATAAATTAGAATAAATTAGAGATTACTCTTGATGTAAATTAACCCAAATTTTTTTTTTTGATTTCAAAGTTTATTACTTATTCTTTAAAAAGAATTCTAATAAAAAATTAAATAAATTTGTAAATAAAATTTCAGATTACGTTTTAAATAGTAGTGTTTGGAATTTTGAAATTAAAAGAATTGTAATTTCAAACTAAACTTAAGATTGTAAATTCATATTGCTTCATGATCAAAATTCAATTTTATACGTATGCCAATTGATAAATATCACTAATTAGGGATCTATTTTGATACAAATGCATAATTATATCCCTTTATTTGAAATAATAATTAAAAATATCAGGGATCCAATGCTAATTATATCCAAAATAAGTGGACACAGATTGTCGGTACGACAGGACTCTCATGTTAAAAGAAAGCTCCCATTTTTATTTTTGTAAGGGTGATAAATTGATAATGGACTTATTTGTCACAAATGCAAAAATTATGTACTATTTGAGAAAGGATAAACAATCAGGGACTATATATGTAAAAAATTCTTAATTATAAGTTGCCAAAATTCAAAATGGCCCATGCAGGTCTCGAACCTGCGACCTTCGCGTTATTAGCACGACGCTCTAACCAGCTGAGCTAATAGGCCATTAGCTATGGTCTTTTCCAGTAAAATATAAGACTATTTAAAAAGGGTAATGTTGCCACAATTTCCAGTTGATAAGGTCGTTGCAGTGGTGGTTGGTTGAGCAAAGATTTAATAAAAAATGTTTTTTTTTTTTTTTTCTGGTAATTTTAGCAATAAGTTGAAAGTGTTGCACAATCAAATACAAATTATCATGATGTAATAATATCCAGACATATGAGATAATGTCAACTTATTACTCATTCGATATTTACATGTTCGGATGTTATTATCATCGAGAGTTCGAATCTGATCACTTTAATTTTCTATATATCCTTTAGTTGATTGTGACTTTGATTAAAAACAAATAACTCTTTATCATGATACTAAAATGGGTATTAAATTAATGACAATATTAGGCCTATACAGAGAATGTGCTTACATAGTAGTTGTTGGAGTGTAAATTTTGTGTTCCTGTGGAGACTTGAAGTACCTACTTTGTTAGGAAGCATTGTGGTAGATTCTGCAGTTATGGTTCTGTCTTTGGTACTGTTCTTTATAAGCAATATTGCATGGAATTTTTAGGACTTTTGATGGCAATTGCACAATATTCCTGCCATTTGTGTTTCTACATTTACAACAATGGTTGCCTCTCTAGAATGAAGTTAAGCTAATGAACAATCACACCTGAGAATTTATAATCCTTTTATATGCATTCTTGGGATTTCTTACTGGTTGTTTGTGAAAGTTTGTAATTATACTAGGTTCTAACCCTATGCGAAATTTTAACATAATAATCAAGATAAGTCACAATTACTGATTCTATGGATTTCCCAACAAGCACCATTAATCTAACAACATAAAATTTCAATGCAGAATGTTAAAACAATGCAGAGAATAATTCATCAAACACAAAGTCAACACAGATATTTGTTGACGAATTGGAAAACTCGTGCGAGTAAAAATCTCTCCGGGTATCTCGGCTACCAGCCCAAATCTACTATAATAGAGAATAACTTACAGCGATGGTAAAAGACCTATGGGGCAACTTCACCGAATCTAATACATTTAGACTGCAAGAACTTAAGAAACTCCCAAGCCCGCACACCACAGTTTTCTTCAGAACATTTGAAGTCTCTGAATAAATCAACTTTGCAGCTCATAATGCCGGAACTCCGACTGCCAATCTCCCTCATTGAGAACTCTGAAGGTTAGGAAGTTGAGTTGTTTGTTTTGATGGTGTTTATCAAGTTCAATATCACCAGGAAACACGAAGACAAGAGATTCAAAGAAGACTTTAAGGTGATGAACAAGTAGGTTGAAAGTTATGAAGGTTTTGTGGCTCAGAGGAATATGTTTTTCAACACTTAGGAAATGTGGCTATATGTTCTTTATATAGGTAGGGTAAAAAAAAAAGAGGCTTCCATATACCAAATTAAGTTAAAAACACGTCCAAAATAACTCAGATACGCACGGGTGTTCGAACGCCACTCGAACGCGTGCTCTCTGGAAAGGTTCGTTCGAACGTTTACTCGAATGCACCACGAACATTTGCTCTCTATAATGTTTCGTTCGAACCCAAAAGCAAATGTGCCACTAACGCCACACGTTCGAACACTTCAACGAACGCAACACTAACGAAATTTGCTCCAGCTTTACCAAATACCAGTTCAATTGCTCCAAGTTCTTCAAGACGTATTACAACTCAATTGAACTTGTTTTGTTACGGACATTGCCAATAAAAATGGAACTAACAATTTGTATTAAACACGAGAATTTTTTTTTGTTAGCCTAATGGAAATACAATTCTCTCTCTACCCAACTGAGTGGGGTGTGAAACTCAAATCTCTTATCTCCCATAAAGAGATTTTACCAACTGAAATAACGAGTACCCACAATAATAATTTAACTGTTTGAATGAATGTAAATGTAGAATTACTTATGAGTGGGTTCTTTTTTTTTTTTTTGTCCCCAAGGGGCGTGATTTGGTGGTGTAGAGTTCATGATCTCACCTTGAGGTCCTGGATTCAAATCTAGATAGTGCATTTCTTGTAAGAGATTGAGACAACCAATAATTTTATCTACTTTACTTAAGTCCGGAATGAATGATTTGAAAATAAAATTTCCAACGATTTAAAAAAAAAAATCTCTTTTACAATCTCTTTGAAATTAGGACATGGAGTGGGCTGACTTTGGATGAAGAGAATCAGTGAGTTGGAAAATTGGAGACAGATCAAAAGCTGGGCACTACGGAAAGTTAGGATAAGGGAATCTTGTTACATTCAACTCCAAATCCAGTTACTGAAAATGGGATTCCACTTCATTTTAATTCCTTATGATATGAGTTTCTAAATACGATGTAGAGATTTTCAATGCTCAAAGTGCCAAGTTTCTAATTCCTTATGTTTAATTTCTCTGGACAATTGTAACTAGGGGTGTTCACAGGTCTGGGTGGGTCGAAATTTTACAAAACACGATTGAATCAGGTCACTCGAAATTGTAAACCCAAACCCGAAATTTGATTTAGGAAATCCGATCGGGTCGGCAATTATATATATATATTAATTATTTTAAGATATAAATACTAACTATTTTTATGTTACATATAAAAATTTCAAGATAAAAAAGCAATAAACAACTGATATAATAGTAAAAACTTTAAAAAATAATCAAAAATATTAAGAAAATAATAAAAACTAATTTTTCAGGTCAGATCGCATCTTAAGTCGGGTCAACCAAGAATTACATTAATTTTTTTTAGAACCCAACGAGATCGGGTCGGGTCGCGTTTGACCCTATGAATACCCCTAACTGGAACATTGCTTGTGCTATGTATCGAGATCATTCAATTTCAAGATCTTATCTTACAATCATATGGCAAATATCTTTTAGTTCACATCCTGGAAAAATTCCTATATATACATCAGAGACATGAACTAATTTATATCTTGGTAGTGTTGTTTGTTAATATTGTTATTAATGATGTTTAATTATGTCCATTCTGGAGATCTTCTTCCAATTTTTTGAAGATTAGACATTTTAAAGCTATCAAAAATTGAGCAAAGTCAATTCAACAATGTTGAAGAAGAAACTCATATTAGTTAAAAATTAAACTAAAATAAAAAAATAAAAATTTAATACATGCTGGTCATATGTTGACATGCGAATCGGATTGGATTTACACACCCTTAGTATCCAATCACCACTCATGAAAATACTTCTCAAGCCCATTGAATGTAATCCCACTTTGCAAATTGGGTAAAATTAATTTTTCAAAATTTTAAATGCCTAATATATTTATGCTCATTCTATTCTGAAATCCTTGTTAAGGGATCTTGTTCCGGAATAATATATATATATATATATATATTTTGACCATAAAAGAAACTTTCATTATTAAAAAGAATCAAAAATACATTTGACATAGGAAGGGAATTCATCCTTCCACCGAATAGGACAAAGAGTCTTTAAGACTATCTTTGCTAAATCATGGGCAATACCATTACAATATCTAGAAATATAACAAACCTGAACCCCATTCAGACTGATTAATTACTCCTTAATCTCATTAAATATCCAGAAAATCATTCTGTTTGTAAAGACTTTATCTGCCACTTGTAACCCAAAATTTATTGGGTCTGCTTCTACGACTTCCACATCCCCATTAAAACGAATTCTTTTGACTGCTGCCTGCACCACCCCTTCACTGTTCCTGATAATAACTCCAAGCTCTGTCAGGTTGTTATGGTTATCAATGGCCGCATCCGTGTTCATCTTACAACATCCTTCCGGAACAATTAAATGAAAATAACTAGGCTCGTGAAAATCATTTTGAAGTCTGTGGCATGTTGTTTATGTTTTGGGCTATATGACTTCGATTTTTTTTAATAAAATAATTTGAAAAATAAAAGATTAGCTCATTTCAAATTTGATTTTTTTTTTTTAATACCAAGAGGGGTGGTAGCTAAATAATTAGTAACCAATGCATATACTAATACCTACTCACATAAAGTGGTAGACTATTTATTTTAATATGATAAATCAAAATTATCTTATTAATAAATTAAAAATTTTATTAATTGATATATTTAATAAATTTTCAGATTGAACAAAAATGATGGAGCTACATAGAGGTCACCAATGACAATCGTTTAATCTTAAAATTTATTAAATTATCATTTACACTCAAATAAAAATTCTATAATATTTATTTATAAAAATTAATTTTACCCTACTAAAGATTTCAGATGAAAAAGTAACTTGCAATAATTATTGGCTCAGAAAGTGAGTCGATGAAAAGGGATTCTAAATTTAGAAAAATCTTTCAAGTTTCATTTTCATTTCATGCCTCATTTGGCTAAATCGAATTGAAGCGAGAAAAAAGAAAATGCCTTTTTCTTTTTTAAATTAAATTTTTAACTGGCTATGACTGGGAATTTAATCCACATGGTCGCTACCCATGTGCATATTTGTACGATATTTTATTAGTGCCATCAAATCAATGGTAAACAAAATAATGTCTTCTTGGTTAATTTCCATTGATTTAGGGAAAAAAAATCAAAATTTTCATCACTAAACCATGAAAAAGTCATTAATAAACATCGTTGGACATTGCAGTTTAAAATTTATATTTTAAGTTCATTTATATTTTTTTTAATTTATGTGGAATATTTTTTTTAATATTCTCATTCACATGTCGAGCGATTTTTTTATCTAATATATGTCACATGAATAAGTATAATATGAGTCAGCTCATGTACTGAAATTCATGACTAAACTCACCCATAAATTTAAACAGTACCTCTCTAAAGGGAAGCAGCTGCAACTACTAATAACTTATTTTTCCTCCTTGTAAAATCAATTTCGATTCACTAAGTAGGGCTATGAAGAAATGATTATTTAAAATTTTTCTTTCCTTTTGTTAAAATATGGAAATAAAAAATAAAAAAGAATAAAATTATGTACATTAAAACATTTGTACATCCTATTTATAACATGAGACTTATGCACTGACTGTGGTAAAACTACATATAAGTGAGTGAGAATAATCGTCCACAGTCAATTCGAAAATTTGTTAAAATATGTTATATATAAATTAATAAAAAATGATTTGTTAACGAGATAATTTTACTTTGCCGAACCTAGAGACGATATGGAATAAAGAATTTGGATTTATTTATCAATTCTCTATTAATTGATCAATAATAAATATCTAACTCTTAATCAGATAATAAAATTTTATTTTTCATTTTTAAATTTGATTTCAATTGACATTTGAATTTTTTTTTCTAATATATTTTTCTTAACATATAATATTCGATATTATAAAATGAAAAGTATCCCTTATTTTTTATGAAAATTAAATTTACTTACCCTACTAAATTAATGTTGTGACTAGGTCACGGTTCAATGTTTGCTCTCTTTTTTTGCACCTTCACATGGTTTTTTCACCATAACTTTTTCTATCAAGTGGGTGCAACTTCGACTGGAATCTCGTACAACAAGTCTTAGTTATTATTATTATTATTATTATTATTATTATTATTATTATTATTATTATTATTATTATTATTTTTTGAAAATGATATCTAAATGTAGGACCTTCTCCCTTTCATTATCAAAAAGAAAAAAGAAAAAGAAAAAGAGAGTGCATACTAACAATTAAATATTTGTTAACTGTGTTTAAAGAGAAGATATTTGAGCAAAGAAATATATTCCTTGTTTGTATCTTGTCTTGTAATTTCTTTTTCCGTAACTTAATTAGTTCGGTTGGAAGTTGACACTCTTTTCTTTATTGGGTTTTCCATATGAATTCTTCATGTGTTTAGGTTTGCCTTTAATTTTCTTTTACCTGTAATTGTTTCTGTCATTTATTTATTTATATATAACTCCCATCGGGATCTGGTATTAGCACATAATTAAGCTAATTTATTTTTGGATGTGAACCTAGTTGAGATATAAGACTACATCTTTGATATTTCGCCGATTATTGAGAATTTCAGAAAAATATCGCAAAGGAATATCAATGATCTCATATAAAGTATAATGATATTAAAAAATTCATATACTCGACCATGCCTAATGAGAAAAGATTTTATTTTATTTGGTTTGATTTGATTTGATTATTATTATTTAACCTAATGACAACTCAATCCCCTCCTCACCCATATGAACAAGGTTCTAACCTCAGACCTCTTATTTTCAATACCGAAGATTTTACCGACTCAAATAATAGGCACTCAGATTTCTTTTTTATGTTTGATTGAGAGATATACATTACCAGAGCATCCATTGAAGTTGATCTGTTAGTATTGGTTTAATACCATAAATATAGCTTCATATAAAATTTTTTATATCCTTGGTGTCAATTTAAATACAACAAAAATATTTTTCTCTTTCTTATTGTATCTTGAATGATTTTCAGCTAAACTTCAGGAGTGAGTGAATTCAAAATGGAACCAAGATCTTTAACAAATGATTTTGAAGGACTGCAAGTAAAATAGGCAGACCATTCTCCACTCGTTCACTCCAAATTCTCTATAATTCATTCTCATTTAAAATATGAAAATGATTAAATTCATATGTGGAGAATCATATCTACATATATAAAATCGAATTTACCCTTAATGAAAATTAAGAACAACCATTATATTAAATAAATATCAACAACTAAATTAATCTTAAACTACTTTGTTCCCCATTAGATATATTATCATTGTATAAATTGTGTGGACCATATATTTTTTGGGACAACCTTGGCACTTAAGTTTGATTCTCATAGGCAAGTAATACTCTTTGGGTTAATTATCTGTTCCATTTTCTAATTTCAAGAGTATTGTTCAGTCATTAGACCATATAATTTTTAGATCATGACATGAATTTTATACCAATAATAAATCTATTATATTTTTACTCATGGTTATTAATGGATTTACATGTAATATTTTTATACAAAATTCTAAATCATAGTCCATACCTAGTTTAAATCAAATAAAATAATTTATATTCTCTACTCATGTTCAGTGTCAGAATCACCTCATTCCCACCGCAATAAAAATGAGGACGAAGCACAGCCTTAAATTAGTCAAACATATCTGGCGTAGTCAGTAGAGAAATAGCCCCGAGTCATAATTAAAATTGCTGATAAAGGATCAATTATTTCACTTAAGAAGGTAAAGAATCTCTTCTTTTCTCTTTGTTTGTTTATGGTATTTATTTTTTTGTGTTCTTTACATAGTTTTTTCACCATAGCTTTTTCTATCAAGTGGGTGCAACTTCGACCGGAATCCTTTCATTTGAAACTACTAAATGTAAACTTTTAGTGGTGAAATTATATGTCGCCATTAATTTCGCCACTAAAAATTTACATTTAGTGACGAAATTTATTTCCCCACGAAATTTTCGCCACAAAAAATATAATTTCTTATAGTGAGGGAAGCAGCTGGAACTACTAATAACATTTTTTTTCTCCTTGTAAAAGCAATTTCAATTCACTAAGTAGGGCTATTAAGAATCACTATATATATATGACTTGAATTGCTTCTCTATCTTAAAAGGAATGCAAGTTCTGCATAGTTGTTACATTGAGATACACATGCAAAAGCATAATCCTGACCCTCAAGACTATTTAAAATTTTATATCCTTCTATTAAGATAAGGGGGAAAAATAGGGAAGCTCTAGGTATATAAAAACCTTTCGCATATCCAGTTTATAGCGGGAGACTTACGCACTGGCAGTGGTGTCAGAGCCACATATAAGTGAGTGGGGGTAATTGTTATGCATGGCAATCGGGACATCCCATCCTGTCCCGATTACTATTCGAGACAAATTAATCATCTCGAATCCCAACCGATATTTTGAATCGAGACGAAAAACCTTCCCGAATCTCAAATCGAATGATGCGAGATCCCGAATCTCGATCGAGATTCATCACTTTTTAGGCTAAATTTCTGGATTCATGATGAAAAAAACATCTCAAACTGCAGACTAAACGGGACGGGATCCTGATCGAGATTCATGATTTTCTGTCAATTCTAATAGTCACCCATGCTCAATCTAAACATTTATTAAATTATATAATATAAATTAATGAAAAGTATGGTTTATTAATGAGACAGCTTTACTTTGCAAAATCTCAAGGGGTTGCCTTAGTGGTAAGTGCTTTGGACTTGAGTGATTCACTCTCTCAGATTCAAGTTCGAATCCCACTAAATACATTTCCTTGAGGTCATGTCCCCTGGTGTAAAAAGCCAGAGACTTACCATAATCTGTGTAGGGAAACTTCTGAGAGCCCAGAGATTAGTCGAGATGCACGTAAGCTAGCCCGAAAAACCCGGTTACCAAAAAAAAGTTTTACTTTGCATAACCTAGGAATGATATGTATTAACAAATTTGGATTTATTTATCAATTTTATATTGATCAATAATAATTATCTGACTCTTAATTAGATAAATAAGATTTCGGTTTTCATTTTTGAATTTGAATTCAAATCACATTTGAGCATTTTTTTTTCCTAACCTAATTTCCTTAATTTATTGCATTTGATATTATAAAATATACATAAAATGAAAAGTATCTACTTATGGCCTCTCATTCAATCAATATTCTGATTATATCATTATGGGTTACCTGATTATATCATTATGGGTTACGTCCGATGTTTGATCTTATATTAAAGTAAGAACTTTCAGAATATGATGATTGCTTTTGTAAAAGGGGACTTGCAAGATTCATACGTATCTGGTAAAATTTGTCAGTAGTGACAGCCCCGAATCAGAATAAAAATTGCTGATAAGCCTCAATTATTTCACTTATAAAGAAAGTAAAGAATCTCTTATTTTCTCTTTGTTTGGTTAGGGTTTTTTTTCCCTCTCTTTACACAGTTTTTTTCACCATAACTTTTTCTATTGAGTGGGTGAAACATCGTATAGAATCTTTTCATTTGTGTGATTCATAGTTTCTCGTATAACAAGTCTTAGTTTCTTTTTTTTTTTTTCTTTTTTGAAAATGACATTGAAATATAGGACCTACTCCCATTTCATTGTCTCATGAAGAAAAAAGATGATGCATAATCTCCAAATTAAAGATTTGTTAACATTGTTTAAAGATAAGATATTTGAGGAAGGAATCTATTGATTGTTTGACATTGGCTTGTAATTTCTCTTTCCTAAGAAAAAATAGTATAAAATTCAACTCTATCACTGGATCCAAATCCTTAGCTTAAATCACAGCAGAAACATGGTGACCACATTAGCTTATGAAACATGATGACCACATTAGCTTATGAAACGTGGCTCCGATAAGAGTGATTTCCGAGATTTTGATAAATAGATTAATGCACATTCTCAATAACACTTTTAAATTAACTCACCCTAATAACTTCTTGAATTTTCCAACCAAAATGATTTATATCTTCTGTTGACGGTGAATTTTGGTCTCAGGGTAATACGGGAATATCACCTCTGAGGGAATCCTCATTCAACTGTGAATTTGTTTAGTTATGCGGGAAACCAAAAGCAAATTTAGAGGAAAACAAGAAAATAACCCAATCAGACAAGGCGATTTAACGTGGTTCGGTGGATTTTGAGATCCGACCTACGTCCACGGACAAGAACAAGGTGGTACTCTTTTATTACTCAAATACACTCTTTGAACCTCTCCTTCACTTGTACAAATCGGAGCTTTATGATTCTAATCTCTCACTCTTGTGATGATTTTCAGATGCCCATTTACATATGCTCTACCCTCCTATTTATAATAATAACAGGGATCAGACTCCTTCTCTTACAAGGGTTCCTAGTTGAGTCAATCTCCTTCTTCTACAAGGGTTCCTAATTTCAAACTACCTTTACTCTTTTTATCCTATCAAGATACTAATTTCATCTTTTCCCGTGAAAGTAGGATAATTTGTCACATTATCCGCAAAAATAGGATGCTCTACCTTCCTGAACACGCTTTTGCTGTCTGGTCGGTATTCATGAGGTCGGCCATGGCAACCTTTTATGCTGAGAGTGTTCTTGCCGACCTCTATAATGTCCGGTCATCTGAACCAAAGCGGTCGGTCTTCACATGATGTGGTCGGTCTTCACATGATGTAGTCCAGAGAAGGAATTTACCCTTTTGTCCTTGTCGTGCTGTTTTAATACTGTAGTGCCTGAAAACACCATCAACATCTGTCCCCTAGTTCTCGGTTCCAACGAGTATGCGAGTTGGTACTGGGAACTATATGAAGAGGGTGTGCTGATTGTCCTCGTTGGTAGTCGTCCCAAAATGCAAAAAAGAATTTTCTTGCCGTTTCAATCATCTTTCCTCGAGACGCACAACCGTCACGTCTTCTTTAAATGCCCATCAAATCAACTTTAGGGTTTCTTCTAATTTTCGACACTTGTCAAACATCCGCTGGGTCCCCGCCAAAACCGACGGCGATGTGCATCATAGCCATGACTTTAAGAAGACGAGGGTTTTACTGTTCCATTTTTTCGGCAATCATCTGCTTCTCTTCTGTAATTTCTTTGCGATCCATTCAACTCCGTGTTCTCGAAACTCATCCGCGGTCTTCATCTTTTTCGTTACCGAGCACCTAAGGAGCGAGCATCACCGCGCCGTATAATCTCCTGCTTTTGAGAAGAACAAGTAAGTTTTCTGAGCGACCTTTCTTCTTTTGTTGTGCTGTGGCTCTGTTCGTTTATTTTGCTTAGGGAGAGACTTGTGGTTTTGTCGGGTCTTGCTTTAGGGCACTTCTTTAGAGACTCCATATCTAGTTTAGCACGGGCACCGTGGGTAGCTTCTCGTAGACTGATTCTCCCCCCTTCTCTGTTTTTCTGGGTGTCAGGGATGTCTGACAGTAATTCTTCCTCCGAAAGGCCTGCCAAAATCTCAACTCCCCCTGCCGAAGAGCTCTCCTCGGGCTCAGGGGCGCCTAGTGTAGAAGATCTCGACACTACCCCCACTCCTTCTGAGATTGAAAACGACTCCTACCATCAGAGAGTTCCTCGGAAGGACCCAGAGCCTGGAGAACTTGGGTCGTCGCCCTGGATATGAACCGTCCTTCTAAGATAACCGAGGATGATCTGGCGCTATTGCGGCAACGATACAGCATCCCAATAGACATTGCTCTAGAAGTTCCCGGCCCAATGGATCGTGCTAGTCAGCCTGACGAGGGCTCGGTGGCACTTCTTCATGTTTTTTTCGAGTGTGGGCTGCGTTTGCTGATTCAACCTTATTTTGCTTGGATATTGGCCGAGATGGAGATCGCCCCCTGTCAGCTGAGTCTAAACAGTTGGAGGATTCTGGCCGGGTTGTATGTGGCTTGGCATCGGGCAGGACTTGGCGAACCTTCCTTTGAAGAGGTGAAGAGGCTATATCGGTTGAAGGCCAATCCCAGGTCGTACCATGGATGGTATTACCTTCAGCTTATGACAGCTCGTCAAATGTCGTTAAGAAACTCCCTGACTCCAATAAGAACTTCAAAGATCTCTGGTTCTGGGCCACTGGGGATTGGGGGCGGACCTTGAGGTCGGATGAAGGGGAGACTTTAGTACCGGATATCTTCAGGGCGGGAGGTTATGAGTTCGTCCTTTAGCTTCTTTCTTTCCCCCTTTTTTTGTTTGGGTTCTTACCCTTCTGTTTATGTTCTTTTTAGCCTGTTGGAGGAGGGATGCTCCCAAAGTTTCCCGCCGGGTCCGGCGGCGAGTATTTTGGGCTCGTCGGTATGCCGCCCACTGGAGGGAGCTGGTAAATGACGCGGCTTTTATTGGGTCTGGCCTTATTCGGGCTGTCCCCACGGATGTCTCGGGTCGGATAGGTAGATGTCTGCTGTTTGTTTTGTCTTCCTTGTTTGTTTATTTTGATGTCTCTCTTCCTTTTTCTTCTTCTGTTTATATGCTCTGGTCTTGATTTCTCTTTTTGCTTTTTTTTTACTTTTTGTAGGCATGTCGAAAATGCCAAAGTTTCTTGAGAAGTTGGCCGGTACCGTGAAGAAGGCCGGCCATGCTGATGCTGAAACTTCCCGGGCACGGACTGATCTTGCTGAGAACATATCTTCTGGACAAGTCCAAACAAGTGCTCGGGGACTATCTTCACCTTCTGGTGTGCAATCATCAGGATCTGCTCACCTTGCCAGTCCGCCGAAACCTCTTAGGAAGAGGAGGCGTCAGTTCGGGACCGAGGAGACCGAGTTGGCCCAGGGGGAGAAGATGAGGGAGCTGCTCCGGTGAAGAGGAAGGACGTTCGCAGGGGGAAGAAGTCCTCTGAAAGCTCCTCCAGGAAACGGAAGGGCCCTGTGGTCCTCGGGGTGGATGACTTGGGAGAAAGCATCCGGGAGGCTACCTCTCACTTAGTGCCGGCTTTTAATGAATTGGCCGAGGGGTGATTCCCCGGGGGAGGTCTCGAGGTACGAGGATGTATCTCCCGAAGGTGTTGTGACTGAGATGAGTTCTCAGATGGCGAAGGTATTTTCATTCCCCTTCTCGGTTTTTTGGATCTTGGTTCTCTCTTTTCATGTATTGACTCCTTTTCCCTTTTTGTGTGCAGGCCAACTACCTTATGGCCAAGAACAAGGGTCTTCTTCTGACTTTGCTATCCGAGGGCGGTCAGGCCCAGAGGCTTCAAAGTCGCCTCTCCGAAGTGGAAGCAAAGCTGGCCGACCGGGAGGAGGTGATTAATAATCAGGAGGCGGCCGCTGTTGAGAATTTCAAGGCGAACAAGGCTCTCAAAGCAGCTGCTGTGCTGGAAAGGAAACTTGCTGATAGTGCCCGGGAGGATCTGAAGGCTGCCCAATCTGAAATTGGGGTTTTGAGGGGGAAGGTAGCAAGTGCTGAGGCCAAGCTGAAAAGTAAAGACGAGGAGGTAGTGCGGGCCCGAGATAGCCTTGAGAGGAAGAAGACCGAGCTTGAGGAGAGAGAGATTGATCTCGAGGAGAGAGAGACCGAGCTGGAGAAGAGGGAAGCTGATCTTGAGGCCGAGAAGGAGGCCGTCCGTCTCGAGGGAGTTGGCGACTGTGCCGAGATGATACCGATGGTGCTGCCGAGCCTGAATATGGACCCTATTTATGCGGCCATCAGTTACTGCAAGGGGGACATTTCTGAGGAAGAGTTTCGGAAGTGGATCCCTCCCCCACCTGCGGAGGTGATGGATCCCGTCCCCATCTCGGTTGTTCCGGCTCCCGAGGTTCCTCCTGAAGAAGGACCGGAGGTTCCTGCTGTGGACGAGGACTGCCTTGAGATCCCTCCTCCTGTTTCTGAAGCAGAGGTCTTCCCTGCTGCCGAGGTTGAAGTCGCAGCTCCTCCTCCTGATGCCGAGCCAATTGACCCGCCACCTGAACCAGCTGAAGAAGAGGTTCCTGCCCCTGTGCGGGCTGAATGAGAAAGGGTAACCCTACCGGGGCCCTATGTACACTTTAACTTTTTTGTAATAATATTACAATTTGTATTTATGTACATACATATATTTATGTCTATTTATTTCTTTCTTCTTCTTCTTTTCTTTTTATGCTTCTTGTTATCCTAGCAATTTTAAGGCCTATCAGGGGTCAGCATGAGTCGGAGGGGTCTGGCTTGACCTCGGGAGGAGTGAGGCATTTGGACCCTGGGGGAATGTTATGTCCCCGGTCCGGAGAGCTGACTTGGTGGGGCGTATCTCGACCCCGAGCTGAGCGAAATACTTGGGTTCTGGGGGAATGTTATCTCCCCAGACCGAAGCGGCTGACTCGGTGGGACGTAACCCGACCCCGAGCTGTTTGAATCACTTGGCCCTGGGGGAATGTTACGTCCCCAGTCCAAAGACAGACTCGGTGGGACATCGCCCGACCCCGAGCTGTTAGAATCACTTGGTCCTGGGGGAATGTTACGTCCCCAGTCCAAAGACAGACTCGGTGGGACATCGCCCGACCCCGAGCTGTAGGAATCACTTGGTCCTGGGGGAATGTTACGTCCCCAGTCCAAAGACAGACTCGGTGGGACATCGCACAACCCCGAGCTGTTGGAATCACTTGGCCCTGGGGGAATGTTACGTCCCCAGTCCAAAGACAGACTCGGTGGGACATCGCCCGACCCCGAGCTGTTAGAATCACTTGGCCCTGGGGGAATGTTACGTCCCCAGTCCAAAGAAGACTCGGTGAGACATCGCCCGACCCCGAGCTGTAGGAATCACTTGGTCCTGGGGGAATGTTACGTCCCCAGTCCAAAGACAGACTCGGTGGGACATCGCCCGACCCCGAGCTGTTAGAATCACTTGGTCCTGGGGGAATGTTACGTCCCCAGTCCAAAGACAGACTCGGTGGGACATCGCCCGACCCCGAGCTGTTAGAATCACTTGTCCTGGGGGAATGTTACGTCCCCAGTCCAAAGACATACTCGGTGGGACATCGCCCGACCCCGAGCTGTAGGAATCACTTGGTCCTGGGGGAATGTTACGTCCCCAGTCTAAAGAATGACTCGGTGGGACATCGCCCGACGCCGAGCTGTTAGAATCACTTGGTCCTGGGGGAATGTTACGTCCCCAGTCCAAAGACAGACTCGGTGGGACATCGCCCGACCCCGAGCTGTTAGAATCACTTGGTCCTGGGGGAATGTTACGTCCCCAGTCCAAAGACAGACTCGGTGGGACATCGCACAACCCCGAGCTGTTGGAATCACTTGGCCCTGGGGGAATGTTACGTCCCCAGTCCAAAGACAGACTCGGTGGGACATCGCCCGACCCCGAGCTGTTAGAATCACTTGGCCCTGGGGGAATGTTACGTCCCCAGTCCAAAGACAGACTCGGTGGGACATCGCACACCCCGAGCTGTTGGAATCACTTGGCCCTGGGGGAATGTTACGTCCCCAGTCCAAAGACAGACTCGGTGGGACATCGCCCGACCCCGAGCTGTAGGAATCACTTGGTCCTGGGGGAATGTTACGTCCCCAGTCCAATGACAGACTCGGTGGGACATCGCCCGACCCCGAGCTGTTAGAATCACTTGGCCCTGGGGGAATGTTACGTCCCCAGTCCAAAGACAGACTCGGTGGGACATCGCCCGACCCCGAGCTGTTAGAATCACTTGGTCCTGGGGGAATGTTACGTCCCCAGTCCAAAGACAGACTCGGTGGGACGTAACCCGACCCCGAGCTGAAAGAAGACGACTCTGGGGGAATATTTCATCCTCAGTCCAAAGAAGCCGACTCGGTGGGACGTAACCCTACCCCGAGTTGAAAGAAAGACTTGGCTCTGGGGGAATGTTACATCCCCAGTCCAAAGAAGCCGACTCGGTGGGACGTAACCCGACCCCGAGCTGAAAGAACATTTGGCTCTGGGGGAATGTCACATCCCCAGACCAATAGAGCCGACTCGGTGGGACGTAACCCGACCCCGAGCTGAAAGAAAGACTTAGCTCTGAGGGAATGTTACATCCCCAGTCCAAAGAAGCCGACTCGGTGGGACGCAACCCGACCCCGAGCTGAATAAACCATAAGGCCTCGACGGAATAAAATCCAGCCCCGAGCCGAATAACCAAGCGGCCTCGGCGGAACGAAATCCAGCCCCGAGCCGAATAACTAAGTGGCCTCGGCGGAACGAAATCCAGCCCCGAGCCGAATAAAAACATCGATCTCGGCGGTACAAGAGCAGACCCGAGTCGAAAAGAAACATCGGTCTCGGCGGTACAAGAGCAGACCCGAGCCGGAAAGAGACATCGGTCTCGGCGGTACAAGAGCAGACCCGAGCCGGAAAGAGACATCGGTCTCGGCGGTACAAGAGCAGACCCGAGCCGGAAAGAAACATCGCTCTCGGCGGTACAAGAGCAGACCCGAGTCGGAAAGAAACATCGGTCTTGGCGGTACAAGAGCAGACCCGAACCGGAAAGAAAGACATCGATCTCGGCGGAACAAGAGCAGACCCGAGTCGAAAAGAAACATCGGTCTCGGCGGTACAAGAGCAGACCCGAGCCGTAAAACAAATATCAAAACCATTGTATAACAAACAAGCATAATCAAATGTCAACCTAAGATAGAAGATGTCTTACTCACCTTTTTGGGATCTGTTGCCTTTCTTGCAACTCTACAAGGGTCACTACAAGCAAGGCTCTTCTTAATACATCATCTCTGCACCTCAGCATTCCACGCATCTGACCAGATGACTTCCGCTATCAACTTTGGTCGACCTCAAAAACCGAATGGTCTATATACACACTGAGATAGCATTCTTTCACCAAGTCTTCCACCTGCTCCCGCAGGTCTCTGCACCCATTCGTGGCATGTCCCCTTACGTTATGGTAGATACAGTATGCCCTACTATTTTCCTCCTCAATCGGGAACCTCCTCAAATTAGGCTCGGCCAACAGACCTTTATCCTGGATTTCCCGAACTATCTGGTGAAATGCCTGACGATCGGTGATTTCCATCTTCTGCCATCGTCTTACTACGCGAGCTGCTTTTTGTTGAGTTCCCCACAGACGGCGCCAACTGTTGACGGTGGATTTTGGTCTCAGGGTAATACGGGAATATCACCTCTGAGGGAATCCTCCTTCAACTGTGAATTTGTTTAGTTATGCGGGAAACCAAAAGCAAATTTAGCGGAAAACAAGAAAATAACCCAATCAGACAAGGCGATTTAACGTGGTTCGGTGGATTTTGAGATCCGACCTACGTCCACGGACAAGAACAGGGTGGTACTCTTTTATTACTCAAATACACTCTTTGAACCTCTCATTCACTTGTACAAATCGGAGCTTTATGATTCTAATCTCTCACTCTTGTGATGATTTTCAGATGCCCCTTTACATATGCTCTACCCTCCTATTTATAATAATAACAGGGATCAGACTCCTTCTCTTACAAGGGTTCCTAGTTGAGTCAATCTCATTCTTCTACAAGGGTTCCTAATTTCAAACTACCTTTACTCTTTTTATCCTATCAAGATACTAATTTCATCAGTTTTCCCGTGAATGAAAGTAGGATAATTTGTCACATTATCCGCAAAAATAGGATGCTCTACCTTCCTGAACACGCTTTGCTGTCTGGTCGGTATTCATGAGGTCGGCCATGGCAACCTTTTATGCTGAGAGTGTTCTTGCCGACCTCTATAATGTCGGTCATCTGAACCAAAGCGGTCGGTCTTCACATGATGTGGTCGGTCTTCACATGATGTGGTCCAGAGAAGGAATTTACCATTTTGTCCTTGTCGTGCTGTTTTAAAATACTGTAGTGCCTGAAAACACCATCAACATCTTCATTAGTGGAATGAAAGGTTATGGAATGGGTTTGTGTTGAAGTAAGCATGCAGTATGCATGCAGAATGCATGCAAGAAGTCAGCAGCCGAAAGTTGATGGAGATGGGCACCGAAAGTGTGAGATGACATGCTCCAGTTTGCTGCCAACTTGTTGTCAGTTGCCAAACCGTGTGACACTGTTCACACGATTTTGGCACTATAAATTAGAGTCCACAGATCATTCATAAGCATCCCAAATAGAGAGAATAGAGAGTAAAGAGGGTTGTGAGGTTTTTTTTGTAAAGTTTTGTGTAAAAGCTTTGTAATTCTTTTGTAGTGTAATAAAAGAAGAGTTTTTCTCTCACATCTCCTCTATTGTGAGTGTTTCATCACAACAAGTGGTATTAGGAGCTAAGTCCACGGTGGGATCCCGAAACTCAGAAACAGAGGTTCGGTTCGGAAAATCGGTTCCGACGAAAGTTATCGAAAATCAGTTTTGAGCGTACCATCAGATTTTTCACGTGTGAAACGAGCACGGTGGTATTTTCTGGCGATCGATCGAAGGTCCCAGCAAGTCACACGCGTCGGGCAGAGAGCAACCCACTCGCTTCACTCGCGGCACATGCTTCTCAAAGTTGAAGACGCTGACGTCATCGTTACGTCATCACACAGTCATCATCCAGTCAGCGCCACGTCAACCGGTCACACAAGTCAGCAGCAGCCCAGTCGCAGGACACGTCAGCAACCTATCAGCAGCCACATGTCATATAGTCAGCACCACGTGTCTGCCACGTCAACAACCTGCCACGTCGGAAAATCTAGTAAATTTCATATAGGTCCCTGAACTTTCTGGAAATTACATTTTAGTCTCTGAAATTTTTCGTAATTGCAATTTGGCCCCTAAACTTTCGGAAATTGTACTTTGACCCCTGTAATTTCTGAAATTTGTAATTTGGTCCATTTGTCGGATTTTGACAAACGAAGTGTCATTTCCACCATTTTTGACCATTTCGGACGCAACGATGAGGTCCGTTTTTTGAAATTATGCTTAGAATTTTTATGATGGATGGGGGTGTTAGAAAAATGATTTTGTTGACTAGTATCAATTATTTCGCATGGAGATGAAGGATGAAAGACCTTATATATGTGAAGGATTATGATGGGTTAGTATTTCTGGAGGAGAAACCAAAAGAAATTTCTGAAGCAAGGTGAAACAATCTTCACCATAAAATATGCAGTACTATTCGTCAGTGGATCGACGACAGTATCGTGAACCATGTTAGTGAAGATACAAATACACGTGTCTTATGGAGAAAGTTGGAGGAGCTTTTTTGAGCAAAGACCGGCAACAATAAGCTGTACTACATCAAGAAGATGATGAGGTTGAAATACCAGAAAGGTACAGCTGTGGCGGACCACATCAATGATTTCCTCGGAATAATGAAAAAATTGTCTAGATTGGGCATAGACTTCGGAGATGAGATAAATGGCTTAATACTCCTTAATACGTTACCAGAATATTGGGAAACGTTCAGATTTACGGTGATAAATTCAGCCGCAGATGGGAAAGTCACTATGAAGATGGCGAAAATCAGGATCTTCGAGGAAGAAAATAGGACGAGAATGCAGGAGTCAGCATCAACCTCAACCTCAGAAGCTCTAGTGACTGAGAAGAACACCTAAAGGGGGAGGAGTAAAATTCGAGGCTCAGGGATATCAGACAAGAACAGAGGTAAATCAAGAACTAGAGATATTGAGTGCTACCACTGCAAAAAGAAAGGCTATATGAAGAGGGATTGCTACAAACTGAAGAACGAGCAGTCCAGAAAAGATAGTGACTCTAATCAAGAAAGAGTTGCTACTACCACCGACAAAACCTCCAAAGAATTCTGTATTATGTATGAAGAAGATGTTCCACGAGACCAGTTGGGTGATAGATAGTGGCGCCTCCATACACGTCACATCTCGCAGAGACTTCTTTTTCATCTTACACGCCAGGGGACTACGGTGTTGTAAGGATGAGGAATGACAGACAGTCCAAAGCCGTTGGTATTGGAGACATCTTCCTTGAAACAGACAACGGGACAAGGCTAGTGTTGAAGGGAGTCAAGCACATCCCAGACATCCGATTAAACCTGATCTTAACATGCAAGCTGAATGATGAAGGTTTCTGCAGCACCTTTAGTGACGGAACCTGGAAGCTCACTAAAGGATCAATGGTGGTGGCACGAGGTAAGAAAGATTCAACTTTGTATTTAATGCATGCTAAGATTTCTAATAGTAGCATAAATACAGTCAACAGTAATGAGGCAGCCGAGCTATGGCATAAAAACCTCGGTCACATGAGTCAAACGGGGATGGAAATACTACGCAGACGGAATGTTCTTCCCGAATTGAAGAACTCACACTTACGAAAGTGTGAACACTGCATGGCTAGAAAGAAGAACATAGTGTCCTTCCAGAGCTCCATGCCTCAATGGAAACCGGAGGTATTTGACCTCATACATTCATATGTATGCGATCCGATGCAGACAAGAACACATGGTGGGTCACTTTACTTTGTGACATTCATAAATGATCATTCAAGGAAGATCTGGGCATACATTTTGAAGAGAAAAGATCAAGTGCCGGGAGTGTTCAAGGAGTTTCATGCCCTGGTGGAAAGAGAAATCGGTAAGAAACTCAAATGCATCAGAACAGACAACAGTGGAGAGTACAGAGGTCCATTTGATCAGTACTGCAAGACGCAAGGAATCTGACATCAAACGACACCTCCGAAGACACCTCAGCTGAATGGCCTAGCTGAGAAGATGAACAGAACCTTGTGCGAAAGAGTTAGAAGCTTGCTTTCACAAGCCAAGCTACCAAAGACATTTTGGGGGGAGACACTCAACACAACAGTACATGTTTTGAACATGTCCCCAGCGGTCGCACTGAAAGGTAATGTTCCTAACCAAGTTTGGAAGGTAAAGAAGTGTCATACGGACATTTACATGTCTTTGGGTGCAAAGCATTTGTACACATCCCAAAAGACGATAGATCCAAGCTTGATGCAAATAGGCGACAATGTGTCTTTATTGGCTATGGTTAGGATGATTTCGGCTACACACTGTATGATCATGTGGAGAATAAGATTTTCAGAAGCCGAGATGTTGTCTTCGTTGAAGACCAGACCATAGAAGATATCAAAAATGAGATGAAGACAATGCTCTAGCAATACAGAGATGTGAATCCAGAACCTCATACACCGGTGCCAGTACAAGTCGAAGATGAGGTTCCCAGACATGAGGGTACATGTGATGAAGCTCCCAGAGATGATGATCATGATCAACCACCAGTACTAGAAGCTACACCAACAGTTTCACAGAGAATGTTTGACAGAGAAAGACGACCTTCAACGAGATACTCTGTATATGAGTATGTGCTGCTTACTGACGGGGGAGAACCCGAGAGCTACAAAGAGGCTGTGGAAACAAATGACAAGGAAAATTGGGAAGAAGCCATGCAAGATGAGATGAAATCTTTGCATGACAATCACACTTTCGAGTTGGTGAAATTGCCAAGAGGCAAACAGGCTTTGAAGAACAAATGGGTGTACAGGGTGAAGTAACATGAACACACTTCACAACCCCGGTACAAAGCCAGACTAGTTGTCAAGGGATTCAATTAGAGGAAAGGCATTGACTTAGATGAAATCTTCTCTCCAGTTATGAATATGTCATCCATCAGAGTGGTACTCAGCCTAGCAGCTAGCCTCGACCTGGAGGTTGAGTAGATGAATGTCAAGACCGCATTTCTTCATGGGGATCTTGAAGAAGAAATTTACATGGAGCAATCAGAAGGCTTCACAGTCAGAAGGAAAGAAGACTATGTGTGCAGACTCAGGAAAAACCTCTATGGTTTGAAACGGGCACCGAGACAGTGGTACGTGAAGTTTGAGTCAGTTATGGGGGAGCATGGATACAAGAAGACTACTTCAGACCATTGTGTATTCGTTAAGAAATTTTCTAACGATGACTTTATCATCTTACTACTATATGTAGATGATATGTTGATAGTGTTGGAAATCTAATAACCATGTCCCAAGATCAAAACAAGCAAATATATATAAGAATGAACTACATTGAAGTAATGGCGGAAACAATACTCACAAAAACGGAATGTGGATGCGTTTGATGAAACAATCTTGCTCCTTTGTGCAGTGAAGGATTCGGCCAAGCAGAAAAGAGAAGCTCCAAGCTTTAATTGATCCTTCCAACTCTAAGATGAGTTTCCCATAACACCTTGTATGATCCCTTGATGGTGCTAGCCAAATATGTGATTTAATGTTCCAAACACAACACTTTCTACAAACCTTTTGCAACAAAAATGAAGAAATGGAGAGGGCTGTGAGAGCTTACTGTTTCGGTAAGCTTGAGAGGGAGAGAAAAAGTGATTTTTGTTTCAAAAATCAATTTATATTTATGTCATAATAATATTAAATAATAATATACTTATGACACAAACCATGCAAAGGCTTAGAGTGTCTAACACTCAATTTCCATGCAATACCCTTGAGTGCTTTGTACACTATCTTCATGCAATACATCAACAATTAAATAATGCAAATAATGACATGTGTCATGTGGGCCCCACACGTTTTCCAATGAAAGTGGCCCACGTGCACTCACGCGTTCGGATCCGATATTTCCGAAATACCGAACTTACGTCGCGACGTTAATTAAATCGAATTTAAATAAATAATTGCGCCTAGCGAAATTATTATTTACGTCGCTAACGAATTAATTCTAAATTAACTCGTTTGCCCGAATTAAAATCTAATTTTAATTTCGCGTCGAAATCGAATTTCGATTATTATATCGAATATAATAATTTTACGATTAATTCTAAATTAATCGTTCTCTCTCTTTATTTAGTACTTTATCCAAGATAAAGTCTCTCCGTAATTAATCCAAGATTAATCGATTTTGAATCATACGTCATTGGTGAATCTTCGGGAAGCGACCCAAGAGACCTCTAGATATGTTGGCAGTAAATCCGGTTGTCGAACTATTCGAACACGTACGTACCTAGTACTACGTTTTTACCGATTTACAAGACAAGGTTAGCTTCTAGCAAAACGCCATGCCTACCCAATTCTCTAGAAATATTCTTACTGGAATATTAGATCTATAACAGGCGTAGTATACCGTAGTATAGTGTATATCGAACCAGTATCGGATGATCACATGTAAGGCCTGGGGCTGGATATGTGTTTGCCCCGTACGATACACATATCGGACATCAAGCAACCAGTCTCTTTGAATCGGATAATCCTGACCTAGTCATATTATCCCGATGGTTGCAACCATTATAGAGTACTAGTTCTGTATCCCTCGCGATCATCATCTCCATATGTCTGAAGTGATACTTCCATCTTGACATCACACCCAGTACACTACGATTCTCGATAAACCCAGAAGAGGTATACACAGAACCCGTTAAAGCCCTGGACCACCAAACCTAAATTTTACCGATTGTCGTAAGTACTAGCGATGCAAATCTCAGGTTAAGATCATATGCACCTACCCTGAAGCGGACTCCCATAGACACGCAGACATACTACCAATGGGACTCCGCGGGGTCTATCCAGAGCGAAGCTGTTTTCCGTACCATCGGTAAAACACAACCTCCTACCGTACTTGCATAAGTATCCAATACTTAAATATATGAGAACTATGCCGTTGTGCCCTCACAACATGCACAAGTGCAGTACTAGTCTATTCCGCATTATCGATGTCCAATCTCGATAATACTACGACTAGGGATATTTAATGATTAAACCTTTATGGATTGATACTGTCTCATATCATCACAATCCGGAACTAATCATAGGGACTTTTACCATTTATATATCAAAGTAATTAAATTACAAAACGGTAAAAGGCAATTTCATTACTACATAGATAATTTTGTACAAATATACAATATCATTTACAAAATAGTGACGCTATGGGTCATTACTGTCTAACAATCTCCCACTTGGCCTATAGCCAGTCACTCAAGCATCTAATACCTGAACTATGTACATGTCGCTCAAACTTTTCCCGAGGAATAGCCTTCGTCAGCGGATTTGCAATATTATCCTCTGATGCGATCTTCTCGATCTTCACATCGCCACGATGTATGATCTCTCGAATCAGATGGAATCGTCGAAGAACATGTTTGGATCGTTGATGAGACCTTGGTTCCTTAGCCTGTGCTATAGCCCCGCTATTGTCACAATACAATGGAACGGGCTCAGCTGCTAACGGAACTACTCCTAATCCAATTAGGAATTTACGGATCCAAACTGCCTCTTTTGCTGCTTCAGCTGCTGCAATGTACTCCGCTTCAGTTGCTGAATCGGCAACAGTATCTTGCTTGGAAGATTTCCAGCTCACTGCTCCGTTATTCAAGCAAAATATGTACCCGGTTTGCGACTTGAAGTCGTCTCTGTCGGTTTGGAAACTTGCATCGGTATACCCAGATACCTCAAGTTCTCCATCTCCATAGATTAAGAAAACATCCTTAGTTCTTTTAAGATATCTAAGGATATTCTTAACCGACATCCAGTGATCCTGTCCTGGATCGGCCTGATATCGACTGCACATGCTCAAAGCATAGGACACATCAGGTCGTGTACATATCATGGCATACATGATCGATCCGACTGCCGAGGCGAACGGAGTCCGACTCATGTTGTCTCTCTCATCTTGTGTTTTAGGACACATGTCCCTAGATAGAAAGACGCCATGTGATGTTGGCAACAGTCCCTTCTTGGACTGATCCATGTTGAATCTCTTCAACACTTTATCAATATATGTACTCTGGGAGAGTCCAAGTAGCCTTCTAGATCTATCCCGGTAGATCTTTATTCCTAGAATAAAAGCTGCTTCTCCCAGATCTTTCATGGAGAATTTCAATGAGAGCCAAGCTTTCACCGACGTTAACATGGGAATGTCATTGCCTATAAGCAATACATCGTCGACATAAAGGACAATAAAAGTCAGTGCACTCCCACTAACCTTCTTATATACACAAGGATCATCTATGTTTTGAATGAAATCATATTCTTTTATGACCTCATCAAAACGTTGGTTCCATGACCTCGATGCTTGCTTCAGTCCATAAATGGACCGATTTAACTTACAAACCTTGTTTGCAAGTCTTGGTGCGATAAAACCGTCAGGTTGTTGCATATAAACATCCTCCAACAGGTTTCCGTTAAGGAAAGCGGTTTTAACGTCCATCTGCCATATTTCGTAATCGTAATATGCAGCTATTGCAAGCATTATCCGAATGGATTTAATCATGGCAACGGGTGAGAAAGTTTCGTCATAATCAACTCCAAGTTGTTGACGATACCCCTTCGCTACGAGCCTAGCTTTGTACGTTTGTACGTTGCCATCCATGTCTGTCTTCTTCTTGAAGACCCATTTGCATCCAATAGGCTTTACGCCTTCTGGTGCATCAACCAGTGTCCAAACTTGGTTGGTATACATGGAATCCATTTCGGCCTTCATGGCATCTTGCCATAAAGTGGATTCGATACCCTGTATCGCTTCCTCATACGTAGCCGGTTCAGTATCCTCAATAAGATTAATATCTACATGAGGTGAGATCAGGAATCCATACCTCTCAGGTATTACCCTGACTCTCTCCGACCTACGTAGCCCTTGTGTAATTGAAGATTGTGGTTCAGTCTCATCCTGGATGGACTGTTCATGTTCCGTTCTTGATTCATTTCCAGGAACAGTATCACTTCGACTTTCATCGAGTTCTACTTTCCTCCCACTTACCACTGCATTTAGGAATTCCTTTTCAAGGAAAACCGCATGTAGAGCAACAAATACTTTGTTCTCTTGTGGGTAATAGAAGTAATATCCTTTGGTTTCCTTAGGATATCCAACAAATAGGCATTTATCTGATTTGGGTTCAAGTTTGGCACTTTCCAAATGTTTGACGTATGCCCAGCAACCCCAAATCTTCAGGAATGAGAAACCTGGTTTCTTTCCTGTCCATATCTCATACGGAGTCTGTTCAACAGACTTTGACGGAACCCTATTCAAAATAAGAATTGCACTTTCTAATGCATGTCCCCAGAAGGATATAGGCAGCTCAGTGCGACTCATCATCGACCTTACCATGTCAACCAAGGTACGGTTTCTCCGTTCAGACACACCATTTAATTGTGGTGTTCCTGGAGGAGTCCATTGTGAAAGAATACCATATTCTTTCAAGTAATCTTGAAACTCATTACTAAAGTATTCGCCACCACGGTCCGACCGTAATGTTTTAATATTCTGCCTGTTTGTTTTTCAACTTCGTGTCGAAACTCTTTGAATTTCTCAAAAGTTTCCGACTTGTGCATCATTAGATACACATAACCATAACGTGATGCATCATCCGTAAAGGTTACGAAGTATCGATATCCACCTCTAGCCTGGCTAGACATGGGCCCACAAACGTCACTATGAACGAGGGCTAACAGTTCAGTGGCACGTTCACCTTTACCACTAAAAGGTGATTTAGGCATTTTGCCTAATAAACAAGATTCGCAGACGTCATATGAATTTGGATCAAATCCGTCCAAGTACCCACTCTTCGAAAGTGTGGATATGCGAGTCTTGTTGATGTGTCCCAGACGACAATGCCATAAATAAGTTTCTTCTTTTGGATTACTCATTTTGAGCCTTTTGTTTGTTATTTTACATTTTGGAGATTCATTTATATTCAAAATATAAAGACCATTATTTGCATCAGCACTGCAAATTTCTGCATCATTCATATATAAATAACACCTGGTGTTTTTAAATACAAAGTGTACCCTGTTTGGGTTAACAAAGATACAGAAATAATTCCTAGTTAAACTAGGAACAAAATAACAGTCATTTAGTTTAAGTACATGCCCCGAGGGCAGTTCCAAAACAAAAGTGCCTACGGCCAAAACAGCAACAGAAGTTCCATTTCCAACTCGTAGATCTACCTCCCCCGAAGCCAGTCTCCTGCTATCATGCAGATCCTGCACATCAGTACAAATATGAGAACCACAGCCAGAATCAAAAATCCAATTTTTATTAAGACTGGAAGTAGTCATATTTATCTCAATAACAAACATACCTGAGGCCGGAGCCTTGCCCGCCTGTATGTCCTCCTTATGTCCCTTGTTCATGCGGCAGTCACGCTTCCAGTGACCTCTCTTGCCGCATTTCAGGCAAACATCTTGAGACTTGTCCCTTGGCTTCCCAGAAGCCTTTGTTGACTTGGCCTTGCCTTTGTTTCTATGCTTTTTTCTTCTTAACACCCCAGTTGCCTTGAGCCCAGCTTTCGGCGTTTGAGATGTTGATGCAAAGTGCGCCTCGCGCTTGTTGCCTTTCAGAAGCTCTTTTTCTGACTCCTTGAGAATCGACAATAACTCTCCAAGAGTATCATCCGAATTCATCAATTTGTAGTTGATGACAATCTGTTTCCAAGTATCGGGTAGTGACTGTAAAATTACATCTATAGCCAGCTCAGCCTCTAAGACTATACCCATATTAACCATTCATCAAGATCGGCTATCATTTGAGTCCCATGGACCTCAACAGAACTACCATCAGTCATACGGAGCGAAAGATTTTCTTCACTAACTCGTACCTTGCCATCCGCTTATTAGTGCGGTGAAGATCTTGCAATCTTGCCATCATATTATAAGGATCCAAGTCCCTATTCTGGCGGCGAAAGTGTTGAGTCATTGAAGCAAGCATGATCGACTGAGCCGTGTCACTATCATCACTGTGAGTTTTCCATAACTCCAGCTCAAGTGGCTCAGTGGGCTTAGGCCCGAGAGGTCTTTGTATCGTATACAGTATCCTCTCCGCCCCAAGGACTATCCTTAGGTTCATTTCCCAGTCGCGAAGTTGGTGCCCTTGAACATATTATCACCCATGATTATGTCACGGACATTTCCTTGTTTGCCATCTTAACTACGATAATCTAATTATCTAGTTAACGATATGTTGGTACAGTCTAACTGTTACATAAAAAAAAATAACATTTTATTAGTCCAACTAATTGTTAAAATATTGACGAAATAAATTTTGTAAGCGTGTAAAGCTAAGTATCTGAATGAAATTGCAAATTCAATATTAGCCTCCCACTATTTTCTACAAGTCTCTAACCCTCTGTTGAGTACTCGGGAAATCCAATTTCCTAGTGGGCTAGGATCCCGTTAAATAACACACAACCTTGACTTTGGCCAACAAGTTGTATGATATTTAACTAGGTAGATCTCGAAGATCAATTGGATCCCATCCAATTCCTAGATCCGGTAGGTGGACATCCAAGTCCGAAACATATATATCTAATACATATGTCAATGTATCCAATACATTTTCCTAACCATTCCTCTGAATCAACTAAGTCTTGGATTTGGCACAACAAACCTAATGATTCCAGTTAAGCGGGACCCATTGACAAGGAAAGTTTCGTAATCAATGTCGATGGACAAGAAGTGATCTTGACTTTGGCCAACAAATCACAACTTGGACAGGACACCGATGTGGAACAAAACTCTCATGATTCAACCACATCCTCAATTGACAAAGGTCTTGACTTTGGCCAACAAACCAATGCCAATTTCGGATCTTGAGAAAGAATAATTCAACGGAAGGAAAATCGCTTAATATTGTTTGAGGGATTTTTCGCGTAATTGGCAACCAATTAATTTATCTTTGTTAGGTCTCATCAACATACACCCTTAAGCATGCTTCTAAAACATCATAAAGCGCGTAAAGTAAAGTAATAGTGATATGCAGATGGATATATAAACAACTTGTTCCTAGAACAAATCACTCCATTTCCTCTCCCCGCTAGCACTATTCTACTTCTACCCAATTACATAATACAATAAGAGAAACCTCATTTACATTGAGGGGAATTAGGTGAGAAGAGAATACAAAGAGATAAAGAGATAAGGCTGGACTCGCAGGTCCAATTTATAAATTCCAAATTTACAATAATTTCTAAAATTACCCTTCCCTTCTAATATCCATCCGATATTCACTATTCATACAACACATCCACATTCATTCATTCATAGCATGTTATACAACCAATCAAATCCATTTAATTAGTCTTTAATTAGGTGACAATACAATGTTCAAACAATTGTTTGCATTTGCGCGAGTCCAACTCGTTTTGTGAATAAATACTCTATATGAATTCACGAATTATATCGAACTACTCGTTAAATCCAATTCAAGTCGTATTCAATACTAATCCTTTTATTTAATTCTAAATTAAATATTTACACTTTTATTGTGCTTTTATAACTTAGATTCCAAATCTAGTACTATTGGGTCTCAAAGCCCAACTAACATCTAATGTTTGTTTAATTAAAGTCCGATGGGCTTTCTATTGATTTCATTAGGCTTGGCCTTGGTCAATGTGGGTCAAACCCAATTTCCAAGCCCAATAAGGAATCACCCTCATTTGCCATAAAATCAATATCAAGCCCATAAGGCCCAATTAAACATAAAAGCCCATTTATTACATTTGGACTTAAATGGTGTGATTAAGGCCCATTTTGGATCCAATCCAAATGGTCCAAATCTACTTGGCCCAACCAAGCCCATTTATGACCAATATAATAGTTTTAGGCCCAATTCCAATTTAAGCCCAATTAACTAAATTTTAAAATTCCAAATTTTATAACTTAATTAATTAAAGTGTATTTTCATGATTAATCCTTTAAATCAATATTCCCAAAATATCAAATTAATCTATTAATCATATTTTTATCTTAAATACATGTCCAACATTATTTAATCAAAAAATCAAGTCCCTAATCATCATCAAGCATTCGGCCAAGGTGATTAATATGGTTCCGATTTCATTTTCAATCCAATCAAGTTACAAATGATCATCTCCATATTATTTCAAGTCATCCAATGTCTTAAAATTAAAAAATCATCTAGTCCACATGCTTGCATGAATTCGGCCAAGCCTCATTGGGGTTGGAAAAATTAATCCAATTTATTTTCCATGAAATTGATGATGTATAATCCATTTAACATACATCTAAGCATATTTAATCAAGCAAACTCATCAAATCATGCTTCAAACAATTTTCCCCAAATAACATCCTAATATATTTGCATGCATTTTTAGGCTCTGATACCATTGTTGGAAATCTAATAACCATGTCCCAAGATCAAAACAAGCAAAATATATATAAGAATGAACTACATTGAAGTAATGGCGGAAACAATACTCACAAAAACGGAATGTGATGCGTTTGATGAAACAAATCTTGCTCCTTTGTGCAGTGAAGGATTCGGCCAAGCAGAAAAGAGAAGCTCCAAGCTTTAATTGATCCTTCCAAGCTCTAAGATGAGTTTCCCATAACACCTTGTATGATCCCTTGATGGTGCTAGCCAAATATGTGATTTAATGTTCCAAACACACACACTTTCTACAAACCTTTTGCAACAAAAAATGAAGAAATGGAGAGGGCTGTGAGAGCTTACTGTTTCGGTAAGCTTGAGAGGGAGGGAGAGAAGTGATTTTTGTTTCAAAAATCAATTATATTTATGTCATAATAATTATTAAATAATAATATACTTATGACACAAACCATGCAAAGGCTTAGAGTGTCTAACACTCAATTTCCATGCAATACCCTTGAGTGCTTTGTACACTATCTTCATGCAATACATCACAATTAAATAATGCAAATAATGACATGTGTCATGTGGGCCCCACACGTTTCCAAATGAAAGTGGGCCCACGTGCACTCACGCGTTCGGATCCGATATTTCCGAAATACCGAACTTACGTCGCGACGTTAATTAAATCGAATTTAAATAAATAATTGCGCCTAGCGAAATTATTATTACGTCGCTAACGAATTAATTCTAAATTAACTCGTTTGCCCGAATTAAAATCTAATTTTAATTTCGCGTCGAAATCGAATTTCGATTATTATATCGAATATAATAATTTTACGATTAATTCTAAATTAATCGTTCTCTCTCTTTATTTAGTACTTTATCCAAGATAAAGTCTCTCCGTAATTAATCCAAGATTAATCGATTTTGAATCATACGTCATTGGTGAATCTTCGGGAAGCGACCCAAGAGACCTCTAGATATGTTGGCAGTAAATCCGGTTGTCGAACTATTCGAACACGTACGTACCTAGTACTACGTTTTTCGATTTACAAGACAAGGTTAGCTTCTAGCAAAACGCCATGCCTACCCAATTCTCTAGAAATATTCTTACTGGAATATTAGATCTATAACAGGCGTAGTATACCGTAGTATAGTGTATATCGAACCAGTATCGGATGATCACATGTAAGGCCTGGGGCTGGATATGTGTTTGCCCCGTACGATACACATATCGGACATCAAGCAACCAGTCTCTTTGAATCGGATAATCCTGACCTAGTCATATTATCCCGATGGTTGCAACCATTATAGAGTACTAGTTCTGTATCCCTCGCGATCATCATCTCCATATGTCTGAAGTGATACTTCCATCTTGACATCACACCCAGTACACTACGATTCTCGATAAACCCAGAAGAGGTATACACAGAACCCGTTAAAGCCCTGGACCACCAAACCTAAATTTTACCGATTGTCGTAAGTACTAGCGATGCAAATCTCAGGTTAAGATCATATGCACCTACCCTGAAGCGGACTCCCATAGACACGCAGACATACTACCAATGGGACTCCGCGGGGTCTATCCAGAGCGAAGCTGTTTTCCGTACCATCGGTAAAAACACAACCTCCTACCGTACTTGCATAAGTATCCAATACTTAAATATATGAGAACTATGCCGTTGTGCCCTCACAACATGCACAAGTGCAGTACTAGTCTATTCCGCATTATCGATGTCCAATCTCGATAATACTACGACTAGGGATATTTAATGATTAAACCTTTATGGATTGATACTGTCTCATATCATCACAATCCGGAACTAATCATAGGGACTTTTACCATTTATATATCAAAGTAATTAAATTACAAAACGGTAAAAGGCAATTTCATTACTACATAGTTAATTTTGTACAATAATACAATATCATTTACAAAATAGTGACGCTATGGGTCATTACTGTCTAACAGATAGTTGGCCGGAATCAATTGAGGATTGATGATTTGAAGCATCAACTGAATAAGTCTTTTGAGATGAAAGACTTGGGGGCAACTAAACAGATTCTTGGCATCAGGATCGGCCGTGATCGGAAAGCCAGAAGATTATACTTGTCACATAAGTAGTACATCGAGAAGATACTTCAGAGATTCCAAATGGACACGGTTAAAGCGGTTAGCACTCCTCTTGCTACCCATTTTAGATTGAGTATACAACAAAGTCTCTCTACTGAGACAGAGAATGAGGAAATGAAACAGGTTCCATACACCTCAGCAATGAGAAGTTTTATGTATGTCAATAATGTCATGGTGTGCACAATGCCAGACTTAGCACACGCAGTTGGATTGGTCAGCCGGTTTATGTCAAATGCAGGACGATAACACTGGAATGCCATCAAATGGATAATGCGGTATCTTCGAGGCACATCCAAAATGAGATTATATTTTGGAAGCAGCGAACCAGTGTTGATAGGCTACAACGATTCAGATATGGTAGGAGATGTGGATACTCGTAAGTCTACTTCGGGATATCTGATTACTCTCTCAGGGGGAGCTGTGGCATGGCAGTCAAGGTTGCAGAGATGTGTTGCACTTTCTACAACAGATGCAGAATTCATTGCAATTACAGAAGCTTGCAAGGAATTACTGTGGATGAAGACATTTGTCCAGGAATTGGGTTTCAAGCAGGAGAAGTATACTTTCTACTGCGATAGTCAGAGTGCTATCTACCTTGGTAAAAATTCTACATTTCACTCGAGATCAAAACATATCGATGTGAGGTATCACTGGATATGGGACATCCTAAACTCAAAGTTGTTAGAATTCAGGAAAATTCACACCGACGACAACGGTGCCGATATGTTCACCAATGTTTTATCGAATGAGAAGCTTGAAATCTGTCGTGTCATAGCCTGAATGACAAAACTCTCAACATAGTCAGAGTATGGAGATTAAGAGAACTACGATTGGCTTGATCCCAAACTCAAGGTACGTAGGCAGTCATACAGATGCAGCCAGGGGAGGATCCTTTTGAGGATCCGATTTGAATGATTGATGGTCGGCTCAGATTTTTGGGTAAATCTTCACCGAGGGGAGATTTGTTGAAGTAAGCATGCGGTATGCATGCAAAATGCATGCAAGAAGTCAGCAGCCGAAAATTGATGGAGATGGGCACCGAAAGTGTGAGATGACATGCTCCAGCTTGCTGCCAACTTGTTGCCAGTTGCCAAACCGCGTGACACTGTTCACACGGTTTTGACACTATAAATTAGAGTCCACAGATCATTCCTAAGCATCCCAAATAGAGAGAATAGAGAATAAATAGGGTTGATAGGTTTTTTGTAAAGTTTTGTGTAAAAGCTTTGTAATTCTTTTGTAGTGTAATAAAAGAAGAGTTTTCCTCTCACATCTCCTCTATTGTGAGTGTTTCATCACAACAATTTACTCCGCCAAATTTTAAGATTTTTATATGGCAACTCTTAAATTATAAGATTATTGTGAAGATTAAATTGCAGAGTATATAAAGGAATGAATGTTGAAGGAGACAATTTGTGTGTCCTTTGTAGGAGGGATGAAGAATCTGTTGATCATTTATTTGTAAAGTAATGTTGGGCATGACACTTGTGGGTATGCCATGATCTTTGGGTGAGTGGTTTCAACAATGAGGCTTTTTTTTTTGAGGGAGTTTAAATATAATAGAGGGTGGGAGGTGGCTTTCATTTCGGTATGTTAGTCTTTATGGTTATGTAGGAACATGATGGTGTTTAAAGTGGTGGTACCTGATTTGGGTTGTTTATGTGACATGGTGAAATGGAGGATTTTGTCATGGTTTGAATGAGTTGGTTGTAAAAGAAAGTTGAGGGGTTTAATCCTTTTCAAGAGGAGGGTTGTGAAGGTTAGGATCCATAAAGATTGGGAACCACCCCTAATAGGTTTTCTTAAGTTTAATGTGGATGGGGCTGCTCGAGATACGCCGGGGCCGCGGGAATTTTGGACTCTAACGAGGGTGAGTTATTAGTAATGGGGGGGGGGGGGGTTGGTGCATTTTCCAACCGATGGTTGAATCATAATTTTAAACTGAATCGTAACTGTACAGTTCGGTTTGGTTACTGTTAAGGCTTACGATTTTAGCTTTGGCCGAATCATAAATCGTACAGTTCGGTTACGATTTCCAACCGTAATCGAACCGTGTGCAAACTTATATGCAGCTACCTAGATAAGTTTTTTGCAATGTCATACCTTATGTAAGTGAATTGTAAGCCAAGGCAATTAAGTGTATTTGAAGGACTTGGTGAAGAGAATTACAAACTGATCAAATCCCAGGATTGATTGTTCAGTAGAACAAGTGGTTGAAGTTAGAAGCGTACAAGACACTTCTTGTTTGCCTGGATATTTTTGGTCTTAGGGAATTTATAGTGGTAGCATGGAATGTTAGTTGGGGTATTTTTTTTTTGGATATTTCTTTTTCATATTTTGTGACTTATAGTTTATATCATGGATGGGTTCTGTAAGGGGTGTTTATGGCGTTTCACCTTTTTCATTACTTTAATAATATTGATTATGTATTTCAAAAAAATATATATATAAATGTTATATCCTTTGGGATTCCAACAATCCAAGAACATAATAAATTAAAATACAATAATAATAGGTATATTAAATCATTATTCATTCAGTTCGGAATCACAGTTAAATTATGATTTTAGATTAAAATTTTAATTTAATTACGTAATTTTTTAAATACATGACATCTCCATATTGGTTTAAAATTTAAGTTCTGTATTCAGGAGTACATTTAACACTATTCATTAAAATATAAATAATAAAGATTATAAAGAGATGCCTAAGCAGAACTAGGGATTACAATTTTTGCTTTGAATGTGTCATTTGGACATATTTTTACACTATTTCAAAATTTTAATTAGTGTTTAAAGATGTAATTAGACTTGCTTGGATAAGAGTTTTCTTTTCATTAGCAACATTAATAAAGAAATCACATCTTTTGCCATCTGAGGACTAAGGTGGGATCAAGAGTTTGAATGCCATATTGTTTTCGAGAAGCACGTCCATTTGTGAGAGTTCTTTCATCTTCCATTAAACAAGCTTACTGCTTCCATTAAACGCAAATGATATAATTATATATATATATATATATATATATATATATATATATATATATATATATTATATATGCACAATGATCAAGGAAAAAAAATTCAAAATCCATTATGTTATCACCTTTTTTATTGGCATGTGTCTGTGACAAAACAAGTTCAATTGAGTTGTAATCTTTCTTGAAGATCTTTGTGCAATTGGACTGGTTTCTGGCTGCTGTGCATCAGACATACGTTCGTGGTGCGTTCGTTGCAGTGTTCGAACGGTTGACGTTAGTGTCACGTTCTTTATTGGGTTCGAACGGGCGCATTCCAGAGAGCAAACGTTTGAGGCACGTTCTTGTGGGGTTCGAACGGGAGCATTCCAGAGAGCTCACGTTCGTTGTGCGTTCGATTGGAGTTCGAACGAGTTTTCACAGAAAGGGCGCGTTTGTGTAGCGTTCTAGTAAGCGTTCGAACGCGACTGCGATCTGAACGTGTTTTTGGCCTGGAAAACCCTAATTTTTCACCCTACCTATAAATATAACCCTTAGCCGCCATTCTAGTTAGTTGAAACACATTCATTTTGAGCCAAAAACTCTCAAAGCTTTCAACTCTCTTTGATTTCACCTTGAAGACTCTTTGAATATTATGTCTTCTTTGTTAATGGTGAAATCCATTCTTTGATAAACCTTCAACACAACTTAACCCAAATTCCCTAATCCTTTAGAGTTCTTAGGAGGAAGTTTGGTAGTCGGAGTTCCGGCGTCATTGGTGATATAATCTACTCAGAGACTTCAGAGGTTATGAAGAAAACCGTGGGTCGCGGGCTTGATGAGTTGCCTTGAGTTCTTGCAGTATTGAGGTACTTGAGTCGGTGGAGTTGCCACCATAGGTCTTGACCATCGCTGTAAGTTTTTCTCTATATAGTGGATTCGGGTGGTAGCCTATACCCGGAGTGGTTTTTTACTCGAAGAGTTTTCCACTTCGTCACCAAAATCAGTGTGTTGAATTTTGTGTGATTGATTTACTTTTCCGCAATTTCTATTATTGATTAATATTGTGGATTTTATTGTTGTTGGTTGAATTGGTAATTGCCTGTTTCTATTCCATAGTAGCAGTAACATGACTTGTCCTGCATATTGTTTATAATTCCGCATAGGGTCAGAACTTAGGATAACCCCAAATTTTCAATTGGTATCAGAGCCTGAACTCGATCTTTGACCCATTAGCTATGGAGCGTAGTCAACCCTTGAATTGTCCGCCATTTTTTGATGGCACAGAATATTTACATTGGAAGGTTCGCATGAAGGCGTTCCTTAAGTCCTTAGATGAGAGGGTCTCGATGTCTGTTGAACACGGGTGGAAACCTCCCGTTGTTGTTGTTGATGTGGTCTCTTCCTCTAAAGATAAATTGACATGGACCAATGATGAATTTGATGTTAGCAATAGGAACAACAAGGCTGTTAATGCCATACATGGTGCTATGTGTTCTGCTGAGTTTAGGAGAATCTCAATGTGTGAGATAGCCAAAGATGCTTGGGACATCCTGCAGACTGTGCATGAGGGCACATTGTCTGTTAAAAATAATAGACTCCATGATTTAGCTACTAGGTTTGAGGTCGCCAGAATGAAAGAAGATGAGACATTTGATCAATTTTATGCTGAGATTAACGACATTGTTAACTCAAGCTTTAACCTAGGTGAGACTATTCCTACCAGTAGGATAGTTAGGAAAATCCTGAGATCCCTACCTGATAAGTTCCTACCCAAAATCACCGCCATCGAGGAAAGTAATGACCTCGATCAGCTTAATTTAGATGAACTCGTAGGAAAACTGCAGGTTTATGAGAAAAAGCTTCCTGGTTATAGAGAGCCAAAAACGTTTGCGATGAAAATCACTAAGGAAGTTGTGCATGATTCGTCTGGTGATGATGATACCATCACAGATCGTGATTTGGCCATAGCAGTAACAAGGATAGAGAGGTTATGCCAAGAGAGAGTAGGCATAGCAGGAGTGAGTCTGGAGAGGATAGGGATAGTAGATCCCGTGGTGCCCAGTGCTATGAATGTGAAGGATATGGGCACGTTAGATCTGAGTGTCCCACATACCTTAGGGCTAAAGGCAAGAAAGCCATGGCAGCATCACTTAGTGATTCTGAAGGTGATGACTCTCCTAAAGGCAATTATTTGGCCTTTACTGCTAGTGTGACTGGTGAGAGAGAGATTGTGGTTAATGATGCTGATTCAGAAGTCTCTCTTGATGAGTCTGTAGATGAGGAAAGTCTTCAGGTAGCCTATGTTGAACTGTTTAATGAGAGTTTAGCTATTAAGAAGACTAATATAGAGGTCAATAAAAGGCTGAAAGCTGCTGAGCTAGAAAAGAATGAGGCTCAAGCCAATCTTGAGCAAAGCCTTTTGATGGTTGATGACCTAGAGGAGAGGAACAAAGGCCTAGTTAATAGAGTCCAAATATTAGAGACAGAACTTGAAGATGCTAGAACCCAATTGTCCGCATTTTCTTGTGGAAATAAAAAAGTGGACCGTATGTTAGGTATTATTTCTGAGCCTAACTGCAATAAGGCTTATTCTTCCAAAGCTGTGCCTATAACAGCTAAACGTGACATAGGTAAGAAATCTGTTGTGTGTAGTCATGTTTCTCCTCATGTTGTTCCTCGTCCTGTGCCCCAACCTCAATCTAGAGGTGTTATGGGTAAACATCGCTATCATCCGAGGTTTATGCCTATGTGCCACCACTGTGGCAAGACTGGACATATTAGGCCTAAGTGCTTCATGTTGCACAAGCAACAGAAAAGGCCTAAGAGTGTGTCGCCTAGATTTGATTCTTCAAATCTAGCTTCTCAAGTTTCTGCACTAACTAAACAGACACAATTTTTTGGTGAGAAACTTTCTTTGTTGACTAGGAATTCTCAAGTGGATGAGGTTCCTAGAAAGGTTTGGGTGAGGAAGCAAGATGATTTCCCATCTACTTCTGCATGTCCTGATGGACATGATGAGAGTGCACTTCGGTGTAACTCTGCTTAAAAGATGCATTTTTATTTTCCCATTGCATGTGTGTGTGCGTGTGTTTTATGTTTTTACACGTTTGTTTTATTTTCACAGCATATGGGTGTGTGTGTGTGTCTTATTTTTGTTATATGTCCCTTGGTATTTAGGATGGAAACCCGGACATAAATTTCATAGCCGATTCTGAATGGACGGTAGTATGATCTGCACTCGGAATACAACTCCACGTACCATTGGATGTTTTACAAGTTGTTTTGTGTCTTTATTTTTTTTGTGCTTTAAAACTGAAAAAAAAAATTTATATATTTTGAAAATGACCAAAAATATTTTTATGGCTTGTTAGAGCATGAATAACATGTGCTTGTGATCCTGATATGTAGGATATATGATTATGCATGTATGATATGCTATTATTTTTCTTGATGCTCTATATGAATAAGTGTGTGTGATAAAAACTTTTGGTATATCCTGTGCTTGCACCTCACATACACATTTTTATTTTATCGAGGCTTGGTCGCATGTATGAGTTTTAGGACTGGCAATCTAATTTCTACCATACTTTGTTTACTGAATAGTGTGATCTTTGACTAGTTGACCTTGCTATCCCCTTGTGCAAAAGTAAAAAGAAATAAATTTAAAAAAAAATGAGACTCAAGTGCAAAAAAGCCAAAATGGCCAAATTCAAAAGATAAGGGCAAAAACCATTCACTCGAAAGAGTTGTTAAATATGAGCTCATGATATTTATGGGGTAAACAATATAGCATGCAACCAATGTTGCTTATTTTTCAGGTCCTAGTGGTGCTGAGTTTGAACATCTATTTTGTGGACTTGGTTTGTTTAGATAAGGATTTCTTTGGTTGTGTCCAGCTCATAAAATAAGGTCTTAAGCCTTGATTCGTTGTGCACTTTATTTTTCACGCAAGTGCTTGATATGCTTTGGTGTTTATGTTATATGCATAAGTGTTATATTTAGCCACTTTTAAAATGATGCATATTGTTTCATGTCATAAACAGCTGAATACTGACTGAGTATCATTGTGTCAGCTTTACAAGCTGTTTCAATCAGGTTTTGACAGGATTTTTATTTATCTCAGTATGTGCCTGTGTGTGCTTCATGTTATTGCATACCATTTTTTTTTGTTCTTTCCTGTGCACCTTTTTGAGTTTTGGTTTGCTTCCCGTGTTTTATTTTGCTAACTCTATGTGCCTGTTAGTGAGGGGGAGTAATTCCTGTTTGTTTATGCTCTTGCATGTGTTTTCTCCTGTTCTCATGTTATTTTTCATGTTTCTTTTATCCTTTGTCATTTCGTGACAAAAAGGGGGAGAGTAATATATTAAGGGGGGAGCCTTAATATATAGGAGGGAGCCGTATAATATCCTTTAGATATCTCCGTTTTAAGGGGAGTTAAGATTAAGGGGGGGAAGAATTTCTACTTGTACATGTATGAGATTTTTACCTGCTTTATGGTTTACTTGATTATCTCAATGCTTTTCACGGTATATTGTTGTTTGTGGATGTTTCAGGTAGCAGGTATGTTGCTGCGGTGACATTAATTTCAAGACTACTTTGTTAGGTGTTAGATCGAGTCCATTTGTAATAAGTCACTGTTTTGATGATTGACAGTTGACTACTTTGCTTTTTGGGCCTATTACCGTAGTCTTTGTATTAGGTAGTGTTTTGTCACGGAATGCCAAATGGGGAGATTGTTAGCACATTTTTTATTGGCATGTGTCCGTGACAAAACAAGTTCAATTGAGTTGTAATCTTTCTTGAAGATCTTTGTGCAATTGGACTGGTTTCTGGCTGCTGTGCATCATACATACGTTCGTGGTGCGTTCGTTGCAGTGTTCGAACGGTTGGCGTTAGTGTCACGTTCTCTATTAGGTTCGAACGGGCGCATTCCAGAGAGCAAACGTTCGAGGCACGTTCTTGTGGGGTTCGAACGGGAGCATTCCAGAGAGCTCACGTTCGTTGAGCGTTCGATTGGAGTTCGAACGAGTTTTCACAGAAAGGGTGCGTTCGTGTAGCGTTCTAGTAAGCGTTCGAACGCGACTGCGATCTGAATGCGTTTTTGGCCTGCAAAACCCTAGTTTTTCACCCTACCTATAAATATAACCCTTAGCCGCCATTCTAGTTAGTTGAAACACATTCCTTTTGAGCCAAAACCTCTCAAAGCTTTCAACTCTCTTTGATTTCACCTTGAAGACTCTTTGAATCTTATGTCTTCCTTGTTAATGGTGAAATTCATTCTTTGATAAACTTTCAACACAACTTAACCCAAATTCCCTAATCCTTTAGAGTTCTTTAGGAGGAAGTTTGGTAGTCGGAGTTCCGGCGTCATTGGTGATATAATCTACTCAGAGACTTCAGAGGTTCTGAAGAAAACCGTGGGTCGCGGACTTGAGGAGTTGCCTTGAGTTCTTGCAGTATTGAGGTACTTGAGTCGGTGGAGTTGCCACCATAGGTCTCGACCATCGCTGTAAGTTTTTCTCTATATAGTGGATTCGGGTGGTAGCCTATACCCGGAGTGGTTTTTTACTCGGAAGAGTTTTCCACTTCGTCACAAAATCAGTGTGTTGAATTTTGTGTGATTGATTTACTTTTCCGTAATTTCTATTATTGATTAATATTGTGGATTTTATTGTTGTTGGTTGAATTGGTAATTGTCTGTTTCTATTCCATAGTAGCAGTAACATGACTTGTCCTGCTTATTGTTTATAATTCCGCATAGGGTCAGAACTTAGGATAACCCCGAATTTTCACATTAAACAAGCTTACCCTAGATCCAATATTTTCTTTCATCTTCCCAGTATAGTACTCAGTATCAATATGCATGGCAATGGATCGGTCTGGGTCCGGGTTTTAAAAAGTCCGGCTAAAAAAAAAAACTGAGTTCAGAAAAGTCCGGTTTGATATTATATCGGGCCGGCCCAGTCCGTTCCGGGCTCGAGCTTTTTTTTGCCCTTTTTTATATTTTTTACAAAATTAATAATAATCAAAATTTTATAACTAAACTAAAATATATCAATAAAAATATAGTATTACTTTCTCAAAGACTTATCCATCAACTTAAGAATCAAAAATCCATTAATTAATTAATATTTTTATTTATTTTTGACCGGGTCCGAGCTTTTTAATGTGTGCTCGGCTCAGGTCCAGACTCGGACCCAGATCGAGCCTACCATTATATGGCCCGACCCGTATATTTTAAAGATCGGGTCGGACTAAAGTCCGGACAAATTGAACCGAGCCACAGAGTAAATTACCATCCCCTAGGTATCAATATCGGGAATTAAAATTGAAATAATGGTTATTAAAAAACATAAGTTATTGAAATAATGGTTTGGATAAATTTTTTTTCATTAGCAGCATTAGCCATTAATAAAGAAATTCACATCTTTTACCATCTGAGGTGGGATCTGTTGGAGGGGTATGTTGCTATTACTTAAACATGCATAATTCATAAAAAGAACAATAATTAACAACAATTATCATGTATGTATTACATAAATAAAAAGGTTTTAGACAAACCTGAAATTGATTTGTGGGTGAAGAAGATAAGAATACCAAGTCGAGTAATTCTCTGTCCTTAAGAACTTATTAGCCCCGCCTCGGTGCACTACGGATCTTGTGACTATTTTCTCCCATGATTCTTGGTAACTTCTTGATTTAGAGGCACTTCTTGGATCAAGAACACGAACTAAGAATAATGGTTGAAACTCTCTTTCTAAACTTTAACAATTAATTTACTTTTTTCCAAGTGAATACCAAATGAAACCTAAGGGTTCTATTTATAGAGATAGAAAGATGCTATTGAAGAGAGATATTTAGGCTTAAGGATGTAATCATTTTTTTTTTCTTTTTTTTTTTTTTTTTTTTTTTTGAAATCGTTGGAAACCCCGCCACCAAACCACCCATTCTGGGCCGCGGCGCAGGTAAAACCTCAGGCTGCCCCAGGCTCTTACAAGAAGTTGCACCCCCTGGATTCGAACCCAGAACCTCAAGGTTAGATTCTGGACCCTTCACCACCAAGCCACACCCCTTAAGGATGTAATCCTTTAAAGAGTTATATCTCTTCAATGCACTCTTACAACTTAAAAGGTTATAACCTTTCACTCTAATATATTTATCCTTTCAATTTGTGACTTTCCTAAAAATCATATATTAGAGACATATCTTTTCGCTAAAATATTATATAAATACTTCTAATATTAGAAAATTTTTCTACAGGATCAAGAGTTTGAATGCCATCTTGCTTTCGAGAAGCACGTCCATTGTGAGAATTCTTTTAAAAAAAAAAAATTATATATGCACAATGATCAAGAAAAATAATTTCAAAATCCATTAAACAAGCTTACCCTAGATCCAATTTTTTCTTTCTTCTTCACTGTATAGTACTCGGTACTCAATATCGGGACATTAAAATTAAAATAATGATTTTTGAAAATTTTAAGTTATTGAATTTGAAATTTTTAGTTGAATAAAAAATATTTCAAGTTCGTGTATCAATTTCAAACTTAATAATTCATGTTTCAAGTTCAATAATTCGGATTTCAACTTTAATATTTAGTACTGATATCAGAATATATTCGCAAACCCCCATACTTAAATAAATGGTTCATAAAATGGTCCCCATTGTGATTTGTGAGCTTAATTAAGATAATTAAGATAGTGCAATTTAGTGAAATAGTATAATACGGCCCCCTTTATCTTTAATTAATTTTTGACGATATGTAGATAGTACAAATAGTTGATATAATACAAATTTGTTGGGCAGTAATTTTGTGACCACTTTCATGAAACCCTTGAAAGCCTCTGAGCTCAAATAATGTTTTATATAAGCCACTAAATTTCCCATTACCCAAAATTAAATCATTTATAATTTGGATAGTACTAGGATGGACCACTAAATTGCAGATATATTATTTATCACATTTATTCTTCCTTAAACATATGAATTCCCCACTTTCAATAGTTTTTTATTTAGTAATCTTTTATGTACGTCCTTAAAAGGCGTGATTTGATGGTATAAGGTTTTGAATTTAGTTTCCAAGTCCCGAATTCGAATCCAGATAATACATTTTCTGTAAGAGCCAGAGACAGTTGGAAAATTTACCTGCTCTGCTTAAACCCGAATCGAATGATTTAACGGCTAAATTTCCAACATTTAAACAAAAAAAAAATCTTTTATGCACTCTCAAGTCTCAACAACATTTCTTATATAATTATACAATCTCACCACTTTCAAGATCCTTTAATTACAATTAAAAATTTGATAAAATAGAAGAAAAACAATTAATATATATTCTCACACGAAGACTTGAAGCAAGAAATTTAAATTTACAAGGATAAGTGATTTATTTTTATAATTTCCAATCTCCTAATTTCTTTTTACATAATTTCTTTTTTGATAGGAGGAGAGATTTCTTTCTACAGATTACATGAACTCGAATTAAAAAAAGGGGGAAATTATCTCATTTCCATCTTAAAAATGGTAAACATCCTAAATATTACAATACTTTTTAAATTATCAATTTTCCACTTGAGTAGTAAAAGTGCATCATTTTGCACCTGAAACCTTGCAAAAGTTCACCAATCTTCTACCCTAAAAGTAGAAATTGATAGACTTTTAAAACTTAATGTGAAAATAATGATAAATTAAAAAATATTGTAATAATTTCGGACTTCGTTGTCTAATTTATTGTGGAACCAAATAACTTCCCTAAACAATAACAGTTTTCAAATTATACATGTAAAATTTGCCTTTTTTTAAAAAAATAAAATAAAATTTAAGGAATGTTTTGTAACACTCCGCCAGAGGCAGGATGCTATCGACATGAGACAGGATTGACCCATTTCCATAAGCCTCTGAATTTACCGAAAATTCGGCATGATGTATCCTAAAAACTGGACAACCTGGATCGCAGTCCAGCATCAAAGGGGAACTAAGATTACATCAAACAAATAAAAAGACCTCAGGTCCACACAAATCTCATCAAAACCATATCCTAAGGGCTCCGCTCACATCATCTATCAACACTCAAAGGCTCTGTGCCCACCACATCATCATCAATCAAAACATTTACTTCATATTTACAAATAGCGTGCTCGGCACGACAAATAAAATATTAATCACAAATCCTACACTTCTAAAGCTTATCCCATGATACTTGCGAGGGTGACTGCCACTTGGGTGATCCACGTCTCGAGCATGACTTCCAAAGCTGTAGTGGTTGACCAATCTAAAAGCCAACCAGCAAAACTAGCAACTGGTTTGGTGTGAGTTATAAAAACTTAGTAAGTAACCATGCACAACCGAAACATAACAGTCAAACATGTTATAACATTCACTATCTAATATATATATATATGAACCATCAAATCATTATGAGATTAGAACCCCTATTTATCCTAATTTTTACCAATTTTCTAACAAACCCTTGAATTTTCATCGGTCCTTAACTAACCATCCATACGAACTCAATACCCAAATGCTTACTGGTTGTTACACATATGCGAAATTCTTCCAATTATCAATTAATCTTTATTCTCTTTCGGTCACATATCAAAACCATTTCATAACTATATATGCATTTATGATTCTAAGAACGTCTCATATACCAACTATTAAACATATCACTTAATAATGCTATACTAAATTTTATAATCTTTATTTACCTTTGCCCATATTTACAAATACTTTCCATACTAGAGTTTACATACATACAAGTCCAAACTTACCAATCGCATATACTCAAATATCTAACCAATATACATACATGTGATGCTCTCAATATTAGTACCATCATATACCTATATCCGAACATATAGAATGTAGTATAACCGATAATAACATCATACATACCCTCTCGAATTGCTCAAGTATACAATAATAAATCATAATTAAATGTATGTGATGATTAATACACCGCAAATCATCAATTAGTACCCTTACACATTAATATACCGAATACACACTCTTGTGCAAGCAATCACATACATCATCAAGTTCCGAAAGGAACAAGCAGCCACAATCAATCAATCATTTTTCTCTTTTCAATCGCAAGTTCATACAAACAATCGGATATGACATCAAATGGAGAATAAAAATCATACACTGCTTTATCATCAGCTTAGTCATGCATATACGTATATACATCACACATAGACATTAAACCCATCACATATCTCACTTCATATCATATCAATAGCAAAATCTGCTATAATGGTCGATTAACTATTCATAATCCTGAACTTCATTCTCAAAGCTATCTCCTACTATCCTCATTTTATCCTAAATACTTCCAACCATTTATGCATATAAGTATATTAAATATGAATCCACATGCAAGTACTCATCGCATTGGTTATTTACCTGGCTTCGCGAGCACTTCAGGTCCTAGTCACATCGAGATTTAGAGGGCATATATGGACTCCAAAGGATCCCACGAACGCGCTGGAATCGACGGAATTCCAATCGGAGCTACTGTTCATCGTGGGTAACTATTCATCTGAATCTTCCTTTCTCGTTTCGCGTGCAACCATGTACGAAATGAAAAATCTATCACCCCCAACTTGTAGTACTCTCCGAGATCTTCGATTTGGTGGGTGGCTCAGGCCGTGAAACAAAGTGACGAGCGATGAGCCGGAATTGGGAAAATTCAACTCGCGCGTTTCCCTCACTTTTCTCGCCGGTGCCGGCGTTCTGGGGGTCGCCGCTGACCACCACAAAGTGGAGGGGTGGTCAGCGCACCCCTGGCTGGTTGCGCCGGCCGGCGGTGGTTGGCAGGCAGCCGGCGCGACCATGGGAGCTCCAAATCATGTTTGGGGACAGGGGGTCATATGGGTGATTTGGTGAAGTCTGCCATTTCTGTAATAAGAAGAAACTATGGGGTATTTATAAAGAAATTTATGGAATTTACATTCAGACCCCGGATAATTACAATCAGATCCCTGTCATGGAACTTTCTAAAAATTTCGTATTTGAAGCACTTCTGATGCAAATTTCAAAAAGTGTTCAACACGGAAGTTGTTCGTCTCGGAAAAACGAGTATGATGGTTCAAAAATCAGCTCAATCGGAATTCGTTTGCTATCTTTATAGCCGAGACAAGATACTTTTACGTGTATAACTCATAACATCAGAAATCGCGTAACCGGTTCTCAAAATCACGCGTTTTCCAACGCGAAGAATCTTCACTTTAAAATATTCCAATCTATTTCCCAACACATAAACCCTGGTTTTTTATTACCATCTCATTCCAAATCCTTAACTTTAATTCGGAAACCTTTCGGCACTGTTCCGAAAAACTCGGGATATTATATGTTTAATTCCTTTTCTTTTTATATATTATATTTATATTATTTTATTTTATTACAAAAATAAGAGAATTTAAGCGCCCATATCACTTCCATAAAAACTAAATTTCACTTGATGGATCATTATTGATTAGACCCTAAAATGATGAAAACAATACCATAAGTTGTGAGAATAAGGTTTGAAAATTAATAAAATCAGACCCAAACACTAATAATTATATAAATTCATTATTCACTCATACACACCATCGTAAAAATTTGAACCCAATATCTATTATATCGAATAAGAATATCTCTACCAAATTAGCTAACACTTCTTAATAAAATAAATCTTTACCATATCAGAGAATTAATCCAGCCCTCGAAAGTCAAAATGCAACAACTGCCATGAAGCTGGCCAATCCTCATCGTACGAGAGTTAGGTTAATTCTTGATACTTATGAGTTTGATGTTTTAATTGTTATCTATTTTTTCTCCTTAATTTTTTTTTTTTTGTTTAATTGCATATACAAGGGGGCCATTAATCAAACAATAAATTAATGCACCATAACTAGCTTTCTCAAGGCGGTCCAATAATATAGAAAAAAAAATATGGAACTAACTGTTGGAAAAATGCTTATTTATAAGCATTTTGAGGCTCAATTTTAAGCATGGTCCACTTCGTGTTAGTGGTTGTTATTGAATGATTCGGATACTCCTCCGTGAGTACTTCGAAATGGTATATTCATATGCTTAAAATGGTGCTTGGGTGAATGAGAAATTGTTGCTCAAAGTTCACAATTTTCAAGCCTTTTGTAATTCCATAACAGCTAATTTAATTAGCTTGGTGGTTACAAAGTTTAATCTCCATAAGTGCTAATTTAATTAGCTTGGTGGTTACATAGTTTAATTTCCATTAGTGCTAATTAATTAGCTTAGTGGTTACAACAATGTGTAACATTTCCCATTATGAAATTTAATTGGCAAGTTAATTTCTATTAATTGAGATGTGTTTTTCTTTTCTATAAAACAACATCAGTTCTTGTTTTCAAGATATGAAATAGAAAATAGAGAAAGACATAGCACACACACGAAAGATCATTTTCTTTGTTTTGTTAAAAGGAGAGTTCAAACACTTTGTGGTTCGTTGGATACGAGTCTGGTGGTGCCCTTTCTCGTACGTTTCCGTTGTATCCTGGGAAACAATCGTCTCACGTTCTACTGCACCTACGGTAGGGGACAAATTTGTTTTAAGGATATTGTTGTTTTACAACACAAGCCTCGGGAAAGTTCTGATTTGCCTCAGCTTCAGCTTCTGCCTCTGCCTGACTCAGCATCTGCCAACAGCCTCTGCCTCAGCATTCAGCATCTGCCATAGCCTCTGCCTCAGCATCAGCATCTGCCAACAGCCTATGCCTCAGCTTCAGCTTCTGCCTCTGCCTGACTCAGCATCTGCCAACAGCCTCTGCCTCAGCATCAGCATCTGCCAACAGCCTCTGCCTCAGCTTCAGCCTCTGCCTCAGCTTCATCTTCTGCCTCTGCTTTCAGCCTCAGCCTCTGCTGTCAGCCTCTGCCATCTGCCTCTGCCTCTGCTCAGCAGTCTCTGCCTCCGCTTTCAGGGTCTGCCATTAGGGTCTGCTCCGAGGATAATAATTATAATTGTAATTTTGTCATATTCGGATTTCCCAATTACCGTGTAATAATTGTTATCTACAGTCTTAAAACAAATTCGTACTCTGTGGATATGGAAATCAGTCCAAACACAGTAGATCCGAAATGGCAGCCTCTTCGGCTGGCCAGAATGTTGTGGCAGCCCCCTTGGCTGACCAAAGTGCAGTGGCAGCCCCTTCGGCTGGCCAACTTGCATCAGCCTCTGGGCTTAATATGGCAGCCGTTGTGGCTGGCCAAGGTGTTTCTGCCTCAATGGCTAGACAACCTGTTGGACATGTGAGCCATGTCAATCCTGCTGCGGAAAAACCTGAAAAATTCAGTGGTCAGAATTTCAAAAGGTGGCAACATAAAATATTTTTCTACTTGACCACGTTGAACCTTGCAAGGTTTCTAAAGGAAGATGCTCATGTACCCAAAGAGGGTGAGATTGATATCCAAGTCATCAGTGCCATTGAAGCTTGGAAACATTTTGAATTCCTATGTCGGAATTATGTGCTGAATGGGCTAAGTGATTCCTTGTACAGTGTGTACGCTGGAATGAAAACAGCTAAAGGGCTTTGGGAATCTTTAGATCAAAAATATAAAACTGAGATGATATGCGGATAGTACTAAGAATTTGTCGTAGGCCGTTTCCTAGAGTTTAAAATGATTGATTCCAAAACTGTGATAAGCCAAGTACAAGAACTGCAGATATTCTAGCAGAAATTCATGCTGAGGGGATGAGTTTAAGTGAAACCTTCCAAGTAGCCTCGATAATTGAGAAACTACCACCTGGTTGGAAAGATTTCAAGAATTATTTAAAGCATAAGCGAAAAAAGAATGAGCATTGAAGACTTGTTCTTAAGCTAAGAATTGAGGAAGATAACCGAGTTTATGAAAAGAGAGGAATGACTCATGAGGCCAAAGAAAATGTTGTCGAACATGGCCATAAGAACAAGAACCTCAAGAACAAAGGGTCAAAGATGGGCCCTAAAGAGAGGAGTTTCCAAGAAATCAAAATTTCAAGGAAAATGCTTCAACTGTGACAAATGGGTCACAAGTCTTCTGAGTGCAGACTGCCGAAGAAGAAAAAGAAACAAGAGGCTAATGTGCTAGAAAACATGACTCAAGATGTTTCAGACATTAACCTTTCTGCTGTGGTTTCTGAGGTGAATCTGGTGGGTTCTAACCCAAGAGAGTGGTGGATTGATACTGGTGCCACTCGACATGTATGCTCAGACAAGAGCATGTTTTCTTCATTTGAGCCTGCTGAAAATGGGGAAAAGATATACATGGGAAATTCAGTAACATCTGAGATAGAAGGTCAAGGAAAGGTGATTCTGAAGATGACCTCTGGGAAAGAGTTGACTCTGAACAATGTTCTGTATGTACCTGAAATACGGAAGAATCTTGTGTCTGGATCGCTTCTGAACAAGCATGGATTCCGGATGGTGTTCGAGTCTGATAAAGTAGTTTTGACTAAAAATGGGATGTATGTGGGAAAAGGGTATGTAACTGATGGGCTTTTTAAGCTCAATGTAATGGTTGTTAAACCCAAAAATATCAATAAAGCTAGTTCTTCTGCTTATATTGTTGAGTATTCTAATCTTTGGCATGGTAGATTAGGACATGTTAATTTTAATTCATTGCGAAAGTTAATTAACATGAATCATATTCCCAATTTTAAAATTGATAACAAACATAAGTGTGATACTTGTGTTGAGGCAAAACTAACAAGATCATCTTTTCATAGTATTGAAAGAAACTCTGAACCACTTGATCTAATTCATACCGATGTATGTGATTTTAATTCAATACAATCGAGAGGCGGTAATAAATATTTATTACCTTTATTGATGATTGCACAAGATTTTGCTATGTGTATTTAATGAAAAGCAAGGACGAAGCTATAGAGAAATTTGTTCTCTATAAGAATGAAGTTGAGAACCAACTGAATAAAAGAATTAAGGAGTTAAGAAGTGATCGTGGTGGTGAGTATGTTTTCCCTTTTGAATCACTTTGTGAACAAAATGGAATCATACATCAAACCACAGCTCCTTATTCGCCTCAATCCAATGGGATTGCGGAACGTAAGAATCGTACCTTGAAAGAGATGATGAACGCTATGTTAATCAGCTCTGGCTTACCTCAGACTATGTGGGGAGAAGCTGTCTTATCAGCTAATTACCTTTTAAATAAGGTACCACGGAAAGAAGCAGGGAAAACTCCTTATGAAATGTGGAAAGGAAGAGTACCTTCCTATAAATTCCTTCGAGTGTGGGGGTGTCTTGCCAATGTAGTCATTCCTCCACCTAAAAAGGTGAAGATAGGACCAAAAACTGTTGATTGCATTTTCATAGGATATGCACATAACAGTAATGCTTATCGATTTCTTGTGCATGAGTCTAATGTACCAGATATTCACAAGAATACGATAATGGAATCAAGGAGGAAGCATCATTTTTCGAATACGTTTTTCCTTGTAAAACTAATTTGAATTCAGATGTGCACAAACGGGCACATGAGACTATCATTGAAGATAGTCAGGACCGAGAACAAATTAATGTTCCAGAGGATCAACAAGTTGTTGAACCTGAACTAAGACGTAGCAAAAGAGCTAGAACGGAAAAATCATTTGGTCCAGATTTTCTGACATTTTTGCTAGAGAATGATCCTCAAAGCTATAACGAAGCTGTAAGGTCAGCTGATGGTGCCTTGTGGAAAGATGCCATCAATAGTGAAATTGAATCCATCTTACAAAATCACCACCTGGGAGTTAGTGAATCTTCCTCCAGGATGTAAACCTTTAGGGTCCAAGTGGATTTTCAAAAGGAAAATAAAGGCAGATGGATCAATTGACAAGTACAAAGCAAGACTTGTAATTAAAGGTTATAGACAACGTGAAGGTCTTGATTACTTTGATACTTATTCTCCTGTAACGAGAATAAATTCCATAAGGATGATACTAGCGATTGCAGCTTTGCGCAATCTTGAGGTACATCAGATGGATGTGAAAACAGCCTTTCTGAATGGAGATTTAGATGAAGAAATCTACATGGAACAACCTGAAGGTTTTATAGCTCCAGGACAAGAAAAGAAAGTAGTCTGTAAGTAGTTAAATCCTTGTATGGATTGAAACAAGCCCCGAAACAGTGGCATAAAAAGTTTGATGACACCATGTTGGCAAATGGTTTCAAAATCAATGAATGTGATAAATGCATTTATGTCAGAGAGACAGAAGTTGGCTATGTCATTTTATGTCTACGTTTACATTGTATGTACTGGTGATGATACTGATCGGGAGTAATGTCAAAATGGTGAAATCTACCAAGAATATGCTGAAATCCAAGTTTGACATGAAAGACATGGGTCTTGCAGATGTCATTCTGGGAATAAAGATCTCGAGAAGTCCAGATGGACTTATTCTTGATCAGTCGCACTATGTGGACAAAATTCTTGGTAAATTCAACAATAATGATTCTGATGTGGCTAGAACTCCTTTAGATGTGAGTCTACATCTATCGAAGAATAGGGGAGAGGGTATATCTCAAGTAGAATACTCTAGAGTGATCGGGAGTTTGATGTATCTATCGAGTTGTACAAGGCCTGATATAGCCTGTACAGTAAACAAGCTCAGCAGATATACGAGTAATCCAGGGGTTGATCACTGGAAAGCAATAGTGAGAGTACTTAGGTACTTACTTTTTACTCGTAATTATGGGTTGCACTATGATAAATATACAGCTGTAATCGAAGGATACAGTGATGCTAATTGGATATCTGACATGAAAGACTCAAAGTCTACTAGTGGTTATGTGTTTACACTAGCAGGTGCAGCTATATCATGGAAATCCTCCAAACAGACTGTGATAGCCAGATCTACAATGGAATCAGAATTCATTGCATTAGACAAGTGTGCTGAAGAAGCAGAATGGCTTCGAAATTTTCTAGAGGATATTCCAAGTTGGCCTAAGCCAGTGCCAGCAATTTGCATTCATTGCGATAGTCAATCTGCAATTGGAAGGGCACATAACAATATGTATAATGGTAAGTCTAGACATAGTCGTCGTAGACACAATACCGTTAGACAATTACTCTCTACTGGAGTTATTTCGATTGACTATGTAAAGTCAAAGGATAACATTGCGGATCCGCTAACCAAAGGGTTAAATAGAGAGTTAGTTGTGAAATCATCGAGGGGAATGGGACTGAAGCCCATTAGATAAATGTTTATTACGAAGGAAAACCCAACCTTGTTGACTGGAGATCCCAAGAACTAGGTTCAATGGGACAACCTACTCGTAAAAGACATAATTGGATCACTGTGGGGGTTACCCTCTAGTCCATTCCTATGATGAAATGAAACAGTGATGCTCGTATGGATAGAGGTTAAGCAAAAGCTTTTAATGATTCTTATGCGTCGGGAATCCGAGCAGAGTATTACGAGATACTCTTAAATAAGAAATCACCTATGTGAGAGAGAAGTGGGGCCGCTTCAAAGGGAATTGTACGGGGCACAATTTTAGAAACTCTTGCAGAACCAGGTAGATGTTCATGGCCAAAATGAACATAATAATGAGAACTCAGATGTGTAGGTAAAATATCTGTGTGATATATATTCTCCATTTACATGAATGGCAGTACAGTTCAATGACATCGCGTCAACTGTCAGCCAGTAATGAGATATATTTTCACAAGGGAAGGTTCAAAGGCTGTGGCCTACCTATCCTATGCAGGTGTTGAACCGTTGAACTCTTCTAGGTCAAAATAAAATGTTTTATAAAAATAATTTTATTCGACGTTTTTCGCCAATTTCATTCATGTGGGGGATTGTTGGAAAAATGCTTATTTATAAGCATTTTGAGGCTCAATTTTAAGCATGGTCACTTCTTCGTGTTAGTGGTTGTTATTGAATGATTCGGATACTCCTCCGTGAGTACTTCGAAATGGTATATTCATATGCTTAAAATGGTGCTTGGGTGAATGAGAAATTGTTGCTCAAAGTTCACAATTTTCAAGCCTTTTGTAATTCCATAACAGCTAATTTAATTAGCTTGGTGGTTACAAAGTTTAATCTCCATAAGTGCTAATTTAATTAGCTTGGTGGTTACATAGTTTAATTCCATTAGTGCTAATTTAATTAGCTTAGTGGTTACAACAATGTGTAACATCTCCCATTATGAAATTTATTGGCAAGTTAATTTCTATTAATTGAGATGTGTTTTTCTTTTCCTATATAAACAACATCAGTTCTTGTTTTCAAGATATGAAATAGAAAATAGAGAAAGACATAGCACACACACGAAAGATCATTTTCTTTGTTTTGTTAAAAGGAGAGTTCAAACACTTTGTGGTTCGTTGGATACGAGTCTGGTGGTGCCCTTTCTCGTACGTTTCCGTTGTATCCTGGGAAACAATCGTCTCACGTTCTACTGCACCTACGGTAGGGGACAAATTTGTTTTAAGGATATTGTTGTTTTACAACAAGCCTCGGGAAAGTTCTGATTTGCCTCAGCTTCAGCTTCTACCTCTGCCTGACTCAGCATCTGCCAACAGCCTCTGCCTCAGCATCAGCATCTGCCAACAGCATTTGCCTCAGCATCAGCATCTGCCAACAGCCTCTGCCTCAGCTTCATCTTCAGCCTCAGCTTCAGCTTCTGCCTGACTCAGCATCTGCCAACAGCCTCTGCCTCAGCATCAGCATCTGCCAACAGCCTCTGCCTCAGCTTCAGCCTCTGCCTCAGCTTCATCTTCTGCCTCTGCTTTCAGCCTCAGCCTCTGCTGTCAGCCTCTGCCTTCAGCCTCTGCCATCTGTCTTTGCCTCTGCTCATCAGTCCCTGCCTCCGCTTTCAGGGTCTGCCGTTAGGGTCTGCTCCGAGGATAATAATTATAATTGTAATTTTTTCATATTCGGATTTCCCAATTACCGTGTAATAATTGTAATAATTGTTATCTACACTAACAAGACATAATCTCCAAGTAAAAAAGTTGAAGATCTTCTCAATCAAAACCAATATGAGCCAAATCAAATGTTGTTGTTGTTGTCGTCGTCGTCTAGACCCACCATTATTTAAGGAGGAAATATAATTGGTGAGCATGATTTTTGTCAAGACTACTACAATTCAAAATGGGAATTTTGCTTGATTTTTGAAATAAGGAAATGCTAACGAGTGTCTTAAGGGCATTCATTAAAGATATATTTTAGGAAAATTTTAATGGGAAAAAGGAAAAAGTATTTAATGTTTTGATTATTTTTTGTATTTCTAATAAAAATGATGTGAAAATAATTTTCCTAAAATGGATCCTTAATGAGTGTCCTTATGATACTCGTTAGCATGATCATTTGAAATAAATCTTAGTCACGGGCCTAGACACGAAAGAGCTTTTAATAGCCTCGAATAAAATTGAATTTGAATCTTGAAACTGAAGGATTTCATTGGCAAGATCTAAGAAATGCTTTCTAATTTTTGAAAGATTTCCATACCAGATCAAATGAATGCTTTCAATCTTTTTAGTCATTTAAATATAAAATTGTGTACATGAAAAAAATTTGTTACATGGCACTTACAGAAAGAAATACCATTTTTATTTATAAAAATGAGAGATATTATTAAAATAAAACAAGATCAACAGCTCACAAAAAGTAAAACTGTGGAAATATGTAAAGTATGCACACCACTGTTGGAAAATGCTCACTAGTAAGCATTTTGAGATATAATTTTAAGCATGGTCCACTTCGTGTTAGTGGTTGTTTTTTAGTGATTCGGGTACTCCTCTGTGAGTAGTTTGGAATGATATATTCATATGCTTAAAATGGTGCTTGGGTGAATGACAAACTGTTGCTCAAAATTCACCAATTGGTGTTGGGAAATAAAGATAAATAAGCTTGTCCCACGTGAGAAAGCTAATAAAGGAAAATTGTGTTTATATATGATTGCTCATATGTAGATGGGTAAGTGTTATAATGATAGATGCTCTCTCTACATGCGCGCGCAGGGGTACAAATCAAAATCCGAACAGGTCTGACTCGTGTGCACCCGCGCGTCCTGCGTACACAAATGCCGGACCAAATTGTGCGGGCTCGGCCCAGTCATATAAGAAAAATCTGAAATCATTCTATTAGCACCAAAATTTTAAATCTTCATGTTTATTTCCATCTTAGAAGCCCATTTTTTAAATTAAGGAGGAAAATTAAGCCTAGAAATTAAGTTTAGAGTAGGAAATTGGCTCATGAACTATTTATTCTCTAGTTTCCTCTTCATGTACGCACTTCATCTCCAACTTTCTCTACAAGAACTACTTTTCTCCAACTTCCTCTCTAAAAAGCTATTTTATCTCCGTATACACTGTATTTTTATATATAGCATGATGATAAATCTATTATAGGGGATACCCACTGAAAATTAGGAAAATTGCAAGGATGAATATCATAAAAGAAAGGAATTTTAGGGAATATAGCCAAAAGTCAGCCATATATCATCTATGTCCGACCTATCTTCTTTCTAGCCAATAAATCCGGCCGGATATATCTTGAAAATCCTAAATCCGACTAGACAAACACAACTGTCATAGAATAGGCAGATTTTCAGTTACCAAAGACACGAGATCTAATTATGACCGACCATATATAAACTTCAAATTACACATCCAGTCGAATATGTATTAAATTGGTCAACGTAAGTGCAAATTATAAAGAGTTGAAATCACGAACTGACGAACGAATGTTCAGCCGGACTTATAATTCAAATTATATATTCGGCCGGACATAGATCGAACGTTACAGTCCACAGTAACTCCGGTAACGCCAGACAGATGGGAGAGAAGAAGGAGATTCTGCTCTCCCTTCATATTTCATGGCCCCTCCTCACATTATAAAAATGGGATTCACCCCTTCATAAAGGGGAGGTTTTTCTGATCATCCAGAATCCATCACAAAAAAGACTTATATTCTTATACTTGAAACCCTAGAGAGAAAAATAAATACTAATAGTTGGAGTTTCCTCCTTTTGGTACGATCCGACAGCAACTCAAACTTAAGAAAGGGTCTTCAGAGCCGTTATATACACAAAGGTACAATCTAATGGCACATTCTTTTCATTATTGTCTTATTAGTTTCTGCGTGCTATACAGTAAATCCGGCCGGATCTAGGACACGTCCAGTCGGATATGCACATCATCAGAAAAATATATAAACCTTAAATGCTTAAAAAAATTTGTCCAGCCTGGAAAGATATGTATTCTGACATGTTCAATTCACATATTTGTATTAGTACTTTTTACTGTTTTATCATTAATTATTTCATGTTTGTTCTTGTTACCTCATTGTTGCATAGATTTACCTCTTTAGGCATGTTTAGTTATTTAGTCATATTGTTACTGTTTTTTTATTATACCATTTTATTTATGTAATCATGTTGCAATGTTATTTTACCTGTTGTTATTGTGATTCTACGTTTCTGGGTTATGTTATACATCAGGCCATATTTCCCGTAAGTCTGACCAGACATTTAATATTATATAAGACAGGTCTCTCTGAGAACAGGCCCACTTGAGGTATCTTTTTTTAATCTTTTCCATTAATATCTTATTATTGTTTTGATTTGTTTATATATTTTTCGTGCTTGTGTCGTGTGTGTTATTTAAATTGTTACTTGCATGTAAATATTATGCTGGCATCAGTAAGTGACCATTCAAAACATAAACAGTTTAAGGTCAGACCTTGTGATGGGTGTAATGCAGTCTTAAATCATTTTCAGTGTCTTATACTAAGTGACGACTTCTTTATTTTCCATTTAGTTCCCCTGTGAGACTATCCGTACTCTTTAAGGGATGCGAACTCAATAGTGTAGTGGTCGCTGATGTCATAGGCATAGCGGTAAATTCTGCTTCGCTCACTATAAGATAACTTGAAATTACCGACCGAATATTCGATCGGTATTCTCAAAAACTCGGTCAGTAATTACAATTACTGATCGAAGTTTTTCAATCAGTAATAAATTACCGATCGAAATGGGGTCGGTCGGTAAAATTACTAACCGAATTACCTACCGAAATATAATTCGATCAATAATTTCTTTAAAAAATAAATTAGATTTTACTAACCGAATATAATTCAGTCGATAAACTCACTGTATTTTAAAAGAAATTATAGGGCCTCGACCCGACCAGCCATGGATGGGCCCCACACCGGGGCCTTATACTACAAAATGGCAGACCTAAACTAAACTTACACAATCCACATTTAATTCTACAAAACTAATGTAATTGATGTGACTTGAACCCTTAACCTCAAGATTAAATATGTAGAATAAATAGTTTTAACCTCAAGATTATTATTAGTAGTAGTAGTAGTAATATATAATTCAGTCGGTAAAATGTCTAATTTATTTTTATTTTTATTATATTTTTATAATTAATATTATTTTAGCGACCGAATTATAATCGGTCGCTATTTATTAGTAATCACCGACAGAATAATCGATCAGTAGTTGTTGGCACAATAGAATGATGCCAAATTAATCTTTAGTGCCGTATCGGTAATATTTCGGTCAGTAATCAGTCGATAATTGATCAGAAATTATTTTTTTATATTTTTTGTCAATATTTGGTCGATAATACCAAAATGTACCCACCGAAAATATTAGGTCGATAATTCTACATTTTCTTGTAGTGGCTTCTACACTCTCCAACTTCCTCTCCAGAAACTATTTTTTTCTTTAATTCCGCTCCAGAAGCTATTTCCTCTCCAAAAAACTACTTCCTGTCAAAATTATTTCTCCATAAATACAAGCTTCCTAAAGTAACGAAGTGGAAGTTGAGCAATAGTGGACGTTAGGCCTAATTAAAATGACCAAGGAGCTCATTTTTTAATTAAGCAGGAAATTATTATTTTCAAGCAGGAAAATAATAAATTAAGCAGGAAAATATCAAGTGCCAAAACTACTCCTCACAAACACACACGTTACGGAGGAATATGAGAAGTTGGTGAAGGAAGTTGAAGAGAGTTGGAGGACTTTAGGTAATAAGTGGAGGAACATTAGAAGTTTTCAAGAGCATCTAAAAACCAATGAGGAGCCAAAAGAATGACCCTTCAACATCGATCAAAAAAACTCAACATATCAACTTTCAATTATTTTCTCTGTAGTTAATTTTTCTTTCAAGTATTTCTTTGTAGTTACAGTCTATTTTAATTCCAATAAAGTTTTCATTCAATAATTTGAACTTTTTTCTCTATAACTTAAAATTTTTCATTCCAGTAAAGATCTTATTTCCAGTGACTTTTAATTCCTTATCTCTTATTAGCATCTTCTTAGAATCAAATTGCATATCCCTTTCAGGATTTAGAGAACCCATTAGTTCTTACATTCGTCCGATTAGAAGTCATGTAGTAACATTGAGGACCCGCTTCTCTGGCATGCCCGCACACAAATTTTTTTTGGAGCCAACACATATATCATGAAAGAACCCAGGATTTTTAATTCGTATCCAAAGAGATTGAAATCTTCATGATTGAGGGTGATCCAATTTGAGACAAAGAATAAAATCTTCCGATGAATCATTGACAATTCCGAAGAGGCATTGCTAAAAAAATCTTTGGTTTCTTTCCAACCAAATACACCAACATATTGTTGGAGACAGCTGCAGGCGCCGAAAGTTTGCATGTTGGTAGGGAAAAGTTGGCAAAACGTGTTTACACGTTTTGTCAACTACCAAGGCGTGTGCACTGTAGCACACGCCTTTGAACCTTATAAAAGAGAGCCCTTCCATTGTTATCAGATATCCCATAAATCCCAAATGTGTGAGTAAGAATAGAGAGTAAAGTGTTTGAGAGTTTTTTGTAAAGCTTGGATTATAAGCTTTGTAATTCTTTTGTGAGTAATATAAAAGAAGAGTTTTCTCTCCAATTACCTCTATTATTGTGTGTTTAATCACAACAAGTGGTATCAGAGCTACGGTTCCACGGAGGGATCCCGAAACTCAGAAACAGAGGTTCGGTTCGGAAAATCGATTCCGACGAAAGTTGTCGAAAATCGATTTTGAGCATACCATCAGACGTTTCACGGCGAGACGAGCACGGTGGTATTTTCCGGCGATCGAACGGAGGTCCCAGTCAGCCGCACGCGCCGCACGCGCCAACCAGAGACTGCCCACGCTCGCCGACGCGCACCACGCGCTTCACGCGCAGACCAAGGAAGAAGACGAGACACGTAGGCGCCACGTCAGCGCACAGTCAGCGCCACGTCAGCGTCCAGTCAGCGCACAGTCAGCGCCACGTCAGCGCACAGTCAGCAGCCCAGTCAGCGCCACGTCAGCGCACAGTCAGCTGCCACGTCAGCGGTGCCTGGTAAATTTCAGATAGGTCCCTAAACTTTCTGAAAATTACAGTTTAGCCCCTATACTTTCAGATATTTTCAATTTAGTCCCTGGACTTTTTGGAAATTGCAATTTAGTCCCTGAACTTTTCCGTAATTGCACTTTGGCCCCTGAACTTTCGGAAATTGCACTTTAACCCCTTGTAATCTCTGGAATTTGTAATTTGGTCCCTGTGTCGGATTTTGACAAACGAAGTGTCATTTCCACCATTTTCGGCCATTCCGGACGCAACGGTGAGGTCCGTTTTTTGAAATTCTGCTTAGAATTTTTATGATGGAGGGGAGAAACGGAAAAATGATTTTGTTAACCAGTACAAACTATTTCACATGGAGAGGAAGGATGAAAGACCTTCTGTATGTGAAGGACTATGATGGATCGGTATTTCTGGAGGAGAAACCAGAAGGAATGACCGATGGAAAGTGGGCTAATCTTCACCAGAAAACATGCAGTACTATTCGTCAGTGGATCGACGACAGTATCGTGAACCATGTCAGTGAAGAGATAAATGCACGTGTCTTATGGAGAAAGCTGGAGGAGCTTTTTCGAGCAAAGACTGGCACAACAAGCTGTACTACATCAAGAAGATGATGGGGTTGAAATACCAGGAAGGTACAGCTGTGGCGGACCATATCAACGATTTCCTCGGAACCATGAAGGAATTGTCTGGATTGGGCATAGACTTCGGAGATGAGGTAAATGGCTTAATACTCCTTAATACGTTACCAGAATCTTGGGAAACGTTCAGATCTACGGTGATAATTCAGCCGCAGATGGGAAAGTCACTATGGAGATGGCAAAGACCAGGATCTTCGAGGAAGAAAAGAGGACGAGAATGCAGGAGTCAGCATCAGCCTCAACCTCAGAAGCTCTAGTGACAGAAAAGACAACAGAAGGGGGAGGAGTAAAAGCCGAGGCCCAGGTAGACCAGACAAGAACCGAGGTAAATCTAAAACTAGAGATATTGAGTGCTATTATTGTAAAAAGAAAGGCCATATAAAGAGGGACTGTTACAAATGAAGAACGAGCAGTCCAGGAGAGATGGTGACTCTAATCAAGAAAGAGTTGCTACTACCACCGAGAAAACCTCCAAAGACTTCTGCATAATGTATGAAGAAGATGTTGTGAATCTTACCAGCCACGAGACCAGTTGGGTGATAGATAGTGGCGCATCCATACACGCCACATCTCGCAGAGACTTCTTTTCATCTTACACACCAGGGGACTACGGTGCTGTAAGGATGGGGAATGACGGACAGTCCAAAGCCGTCGGTATTGGAGACATCTGCCTTGAAACAGAGAACGGGACAAGGCTAGTGTTGAAGGGAGTCAAGCACATCCCAGATATCCGGTTAAACCTGATCTCAACAGGCAAGCTGGATGATGAAGGTTTCTGCAGCACCTTTAGTGACGGATGCTGAAGCTCACTAAAGGGTCAATGGTCGTGGCACGAGGTAAGAAAGATTCAACTCTGTATTTGATGCATGCTAAGCTTTCAAATAGTAGCATAAATACAGTCAACAGCAATGGGCAGCCGAGCTATGGCATAAAAAGCTCGGTCACATGAGCCAAACAGGGATGGAGATACTACGCAGGCGGAATGTTCTTCCGGAATTGAAGAACTCACACTTACGGAAGTGTGAACACTGCATGGCTGGAAAGCAGAACAGAGTATCCTTCCAGAGCTCCCCGCCTCAACGGAAACCGGAGGTACTAGATCTCATACATTCAGATGTATGTGGTCCGATGCAGACACGAACACTTGGTGGGTCACTGTATTTTGTGACATTTATTGATGATCATTCAAGGAAGATCTGGGCATACACCTTGAAGAGAAAAGACCAAGTGCTTGGAGTGTTCAAGGAGTTTCATGCTTTGGTGGAGAGAGAAACCAGCAAGAAACTGAAGTGCATCAGAACAGACAATGGTGGAGAATACAGAGGTTCGTTGATCAGTACTGCAAGACGCAAGGAATCCGACATCAAACGACACCTCCGAAGACACCTCAGCTGAATGGCCTAGCTGAGAGGATGAACAGAACCTTGTGCGAGAGGATCAGAAGCTTGCTGTCACAAGCCAAGCTGCCGAAGACATTCTGGGGGGAGGCACTCATCACACAGCAGTACATGTTTTGAACATGTCCCCAGCGGTCGCACTAAAAGGTAATGTTCCTAACCAAGCTTGGACAGGTAAAGAAGTGTCTTATGAACACTTGCATGTCTTTGGGTGCAAAGCTTTTGTACACATCCCAAAGGACGAGAGATCCAAGCTCGATACAAAGACGCGGCAGTGTGTCTTTATTGGCTATGGTCAGGATGATTTCGGCTACAAACTGTATGATCCTGTGGAGAAGAAGATCGTCAGGAGCCGAGATGTTGTCTTTGTTGAAGACCAGACCATAGAAGATATCAGAAAGGAGATGAAGACAATGCCCCAGCAATACAGAAATGTGAATCCAGAACCTCATACACCGGTGCCAGTACGAGTTGAAGATGAGGTTCCCAGACAGGAGGGTACAGGTGATGAATCTCCCAGAGATGATGATCATGACCAACCACCAGTACCAGAAGCTACACCAACAGTTCCACAGAGAAGGTCTGACAGAGACAGGCGACCTTCAACCAAATACTCTGTATATGAGTATGTGCTGCTTACTGACGGGGGAGAACCCGAGAGCTACCAGGAGGCTGTGGAAACAGAAGACAGAGAAAAGTGGGAGGAAGCCATGCAAGATGAGATGAAATCTTTGCATGACAATCACACTTTTGAGTTGGTGAAATTGCCAAGAGGCAAGCGGGCTTTGAAGAATAAATGGGTGTACAGGGTGAAGCAACAGGAGCATACTTCACAACCCCGGTACAAAGCCAGACTAGTTGTCAAGGGATTCAATCAGAGGAAAGGCATTGACTTCGATGAAATCTTCTCTCCAGTTGTGAAGATGTCATCCATCAGAGTGGTACTCAGCTTAGCAGCAAGCCTCGACCTGGAAGTTGAGCAGATGGATGTCAAGACCGCATTTCTTCACGGAGATCTGGAAGAAGAAATTTACATGGAGCAACCAGAAGGCTTCAGAGTCAGCGGGAAAGAGGACTATGTGTGCAGACTCAGGAAAAGCCTCTACGGTTTGAAACAGGCACCGAGACAGTGGTACGTGAAGTTTGAGTCAGTTATGGGGGAGCAGGGATACAAGAAGACCACTTCAGACCATTGTGTTTTCGTTCAGAAATTTTCTGACGATGACTTTATCATCTTACTGTTATATGTAGATGATATGTTGATAGTTGGCAGGAATCAATCGAGGATTGATAACTTGAAGCAGCAACTGAGTAAGTCTTTTGAGATGAAAGACTTGGGGCCAGCTAAACAGATTCTTGGCATCAGGATCGGTCGTGATCGGAAAGCCAAGAAATTATACTTGTCACAGGAGGAGTACATCGAGAAGGTACTTCAGAGATTCCAGATGGACAAGGCTAAAGCGGTTAGCACTCCTCTTGCTACCCACTTTAGATTGAGTACACAACAGAGTCCCTCTACTGAGACAGAAAAGGAGGAAATGAAACAGGTTTCATACACCTCAGCAGTGGGAAGTCTAATGTATGCCATGGTGTGCACAAGGCCAGACTTAGCACACGCAGTTGGATTGGTCAGCCGGTTTATGTCAAACCCAGGACGGGAACACTGGAATGCGATCAAATGGATCATGCGGTATCTACGAGGCACATCCAAAATGAGGCTATGTTTTGGAAGCAGCGACAAACCAGTGTTGATGGGCTACACCGATTCAGATATGGCAGGAGATGTGGATACCCGAAAATCTACTTCGGGGTATCTGATTACTCTCTCAGGAGGAGCTGTGGCATGGCAGTCTAGGTTGCAGAGGTGTGTTGCACTTTCTACAACAGAGGCGGAATTCATTGCAGCGACGGAAGCTTGCAAGGAATTGCTGTGGATGAAGACATTCGTCCAGGAATTGGGTTTCAAGCAGGAGAAGTACATTTTGTACTGCGATAGCCAGAGTGCTATCTATCTCGGTAAAAATTCTACATTTCATTCGAGGTCAAAACATATCGATGTGAGGTATCATTGGATACGGGACGTCCTGAGCTCAAGGTTGTTAGAACTCAGGAAAATTCACACCGACGACAACGGTGCCGATATGTTCACGAAGGTCTTACCGAAGGAGAAGCTTGAAATCTGTCGTGCCATAGCCGGGATGACAAAACTCTCCACATAGTCAGAGTGGGGAGTTTCAGAGAATTACGATTGGCTTGATCCCAACTCAGGGTACGTAGGCAGTCATACAAATGCAGCCAGGGGAGGATCCTTTGGAGGATCCGGATTTGGGTGATTGATGGTCGGCTCAGATTTTGGAGTAAATCTTCACCGAGGGGGAGATTTGTTGGAGACAGCTGCAGGCGCCGAAAGTTTGCATGTTGGTAGGGAAAAGTTGGCAAAACGTGTTTACACGTTTTGTCAACTACCAAGGCGTGGCACTGTAGCACACGCCTTTGAACCTTATAAAAGAGAGCCCTTCCATTGTTATCAGATATCCCATAAATCCCAAATGTGTGAGTAAGAATAGAGAGTAAAGTGTTTGAGAGTTTTTTGTAAAGTTTGGATTATAAGCTTTGTAATTCTTTTGTGAGAGTAATATAAAAGAAGAGTTTTCTCTCCAATTACCTCTATTATTGTGTGTTTAATCACAACACATATAGCCTTGAATAGAGAGTTTAGAAAATCATATAACTTGCCACCTATATGCAAAAATCTCCAAAAATGAATGAAGTCAGCCATATTACCAAAAATTACCCAAACAACTTCCTACCAATTAAGAAACCAAGACCATACATTTCAGACAAATGGACATGGGATCGGTAGGTGGCTAATTGATTCCCCACTCAAACCACAAAGAGGAAAAAGTACCAAAAAATGATCAAGAATATCTTTACGACTTAAAAAATCTTTAGTTCGTACTCTACCAAGAAAACAAGCCAAATGAAAAATTGAACTTTCTTAGGTGCAATATTTATTCAAATAAAAGTAAAATGTCAAGGTTGTGATGGATTAAGTTCAGGAAAAAAAACGAGAGAGCAGTAACTAACCGAAGACTTTCCTGATCGACAAAAATCAACCACATAAATCTCCTTATTAACTAGAAGTCGAAATAAAGAGGAAAATCTGACTTTTAGCTGAAACTGCAAGTTAAACCAATTTTGATGCCAAAACTGAAGTCTTGATCCATTACCAACTGAAAATTTTAGGGATTCTTTTCAAGTACCTAAGATTTTATTAGTTTTAAATTTTTATCGTCAAATATTAACACATTGGCATTATCATTAACACATTGGCATTACAAATTCTTTAAAAATTACACCCATTTAATTTAAATCTAGAACACTCATAAGTCAATCATTAAAACTCCTAATATTTATGCTAATTAATAGAAGATGTGTAATTTTTCGTCCCCAATCGGTTTGGCTTGGTGGTGTAAGGTTCAGAATCTTACTTTGAGGTATTGAGTTCGAATCTAGACAGTGCGTTTCTTGTAAGAGTCTGTGACAGCCGGGGTTTTTATCTGCTCCGCCTTTCAGAAATTATAAATTGACCCATGTACTTTTAGTCCCCAAGGGACGTGGCTTGGTGGTGTAGGGTTCAGGATCTCACCTTGAGGTCTTGTGTTTGAATTTAATGAGTGCATTAATTTTTTGTAAGAGCCTGAGACAGCCAGAGATTTTACCTGCTCCGCTTAAGTCCGAAACATGTGGTTTAACGGTAGGGTTTCCAACGATTTCAAAAAAAAAAAATTGTAATTTTTCCCCTACATATTTAAGAGCAAATTTGCTATACTATTTGTGTCTAAAATAGTTGGACCGAAAGTGATATAACAGATCCCAATAGATGGTAAGAGATTTCAACTATTTCTATGACTAAATATGAGTAATCAAATTAAATCAAATAAAATTTTTATATCTCGTTAGGTGAAATTGACTATATATAAATCTTAATTTATTATTTTATTAAATTCAATAAAATATAAAAATTCTTTACAAATAGAAGATGGGTATTGCCATTATAGTTTTGGTAATGATATTGACCCAATATCATGATTTCACCCATATTTTATTTATTTTATTTTATTCCCTTCTTAAAATTGAAACAAAAATGTGAAATGTCCATTCATGCAACAGAGTAAGACGACGTAGCTAAGCTAGCTCCACAAAAGCTTAGGCCAATACCATGAAACTCAGTCACCAACCACCGACAAACATTAAGAATTTGGATATTTTTTCCTCAGTTTTTTATAATCTTCCATTAAAATTTATAAAAATCCTGAGCACAAACTTCAGCTCAATTTCTATGGTTCAGCTCAATGTAAAATTCAAATTCGATAATAAAATTTGAATTTCTTTAAACTAAACTTTTTATAATCCACTCTCATACTTAATTCGATAAAAAAAATTTAACACGGTATTAAAACCAGATCTTACCTTAAAACCCTTTATGCTGACAGACAGGATCATATACTTACAAAATCTTGTGGCTAAAATTTGAGACATTAAAGACTGTTTTGGCTCCCTCCACCAAACACAACTCGACAACTCATGCTTCCGAATACCACCTGGTTTTTCCTATACCACCCTCCAGGATTTCCACTTACACTATCCATATTACATAATAAAAATAAAAAAAAATAAATATATAAAAGTGTTTCCTAATCTCATAATTTCATTTCCCCTTGCATACACAAACACAAAATGCTTTTGCTTCATACAAAAGCAAAAATAATTCAACCAACACAAAAATAGAAACCCACTTGGAATTTTCCTTTTTCATGCATATCTAGTTCTAATCTCTCTCATAACTTCTTTAGCCTAGAATAAGAAAAAAGAAGCTAGAGATGAAGCAAGATTAGGGTTTCTTTTGATTCCTCTTCTTATTGGAGATCTTTTTTTAATTTTATATTATTATTTTATTTTTTTTAAGAGTTGAAAATTAAGGAAAATGGGGAGAGGAAGAGTTGAGTTGAAGAGGATTGAGAACAAGATTAGTAGACAAGTAACATTCTCAAAGAGAAGAGGTGGTTTGTTGAAGAAAGCTCATGAGATCTCTGTGTTATGTGATGCTCAGGTTGCTTTGATTGTCTTCTCAACAAAAGGGAAACTCTTTGAGTACTCTACTGATTCTAGGTTTGAAATTTCTCCATCACTCTCTATCTCAATCATCTTTATTTTTCTCCTTGCATGTCTTTGCTTCCTGAAATTTTTTTATTTTTATTTTTTCATCTTGATTCTATACATACAAACAATTATAAAACATAGAACAATCTTTTTAGCAGTGTTTTTTTTTTTTTTTTTTTAGTTTCCTTGAGTGCTTTTACTTGCATTTGTAGAAGTATTTCAGTGCTTTGTTTTGAGCCAGACACTTGATTAATTAACAAGCTGCTGATTGAACATAATATGATAGGATCATGGAGCTTTGTGGGTTATAAATGGGGGTTGGTGGATTTGGATTCTTTTTTAATTTTTTTCTTTTTAGGGAAAATGGGCAGGTGTCATCCAATAAATCTGCAATTGGTCTGTAACCTAGGACTATGGAATCTAGGAGACTGTCTTTCAAATGATAGTGTGGCCAAGATATCTATAAAGATTCTCCACAATAGCTACTGCCATGCTTTAAATTTGTCCACTTTGATCTGGTGGTGGCTTCTTTGATTTAAGGGGCAAAAAAATACTTGGGTAGTGTCGTTTTATTCTCCTCACTTCTTTAAATTCTTGTTAAATTAGATGGTAAAATCATGAAAAAAATAAATACACATGTGACAAGAATTTAATAGACGAAGTCGAAATACTGAGAATATTGATGATTCAATTTTTTTTAAAACGTTGAAAATCTCGACGTGAAATCATTCCAATTGAGTTTAATTAAGCGGAACAGATAAAATCATCAGTTATCTCAAGCTCTTATAAAGAAATACATCCCCTAAATGAATTCGAACCCAAAACCTGACAATCAAGTTTTGAGTCTTTTGCCACTAAATCACACCTCTTGGATCATTTTCCTGATTAAGAACACCAAAACTGTCCAAGTATTGTTGTTAATTATGCAAAAAAATTAAATTTTGTATGCTAGTTATATTGAGGTGTAAGCTAACTCAATTAAATTTATTTTCCATCCAACAAAGTTTTATCATTTGCAAAAAATAAAATCTACTAACTCAATTAAATTTAAATATATACACATTATTTATTTATTCTCCATGAAGGGAAAGAGATATCTTTCTCTAATGACTGTCCTTTTGAGTGATTTCCTTCCTATTCAGGTTAATTATGAATTTAAAAGTTTTTTCACTAGAAGGATCTTTTAATAAATCATAATGTTCATTAAATTATAAAAATCTTCTCTATTCAAGCTTGTGAATATCATAATCTTCAAGTAACAGCATATAATGATCATACTTTTGTAATTTTCCATCATTGTCTTTGCTTCCTTAATTTGCTGCATAACTCTCATTATGTTAACTAGACTTTACTTTTGGAATGTTAATCTCAAATTTAATAATTGATACGTAACAATATTGGAATCAAAAGAATTAATGTGATCAATCATATGAGTTGGCAAATCTTGATAAATGGAAAGTCTTCATTCAAAGAGATCAAGACATTGTTACCAAATCTTAGCCAAAATTCTCTCAATGAAATTCTTTTGGTAAGAAAAATATGTCACTCTTTATAAAGAAAGTTTTGATGTATTTTAATTCCTTTCATATGATCTTGAAGTATTGTGTATATAAGTACTTATTCTATCTGTATTTTTTAGACCGACATGATATAGTACATGTACTTTCTCGCACATCACCAATTTATTAAAATGAGGGTATTTTTTTTATGGGAACTTGACTATATATATATATATATATATATAAGATGCATGTTTTGTCATTTGCTTCACCAAAACAGTGCTTATCTCATATGGAGTAAAGAAAATGCTATGTGGGAAAATTATATATACATTCATTTCACTATTTTATTGAAGCATTATAGTTGATCTATTTATACACAAAAATGAAAGACAAAAAGGAATGAAATCATGTCATGATTTTGGAGTTATGAATATGATTGATACTCTTTCAATAAGAAGTTCTAGCTAATATTTGATTGAGTTAGAAGATTTTGATTTTCTTGATTCTTGTCAATCTCACTTACATTTTGACAATCTTGTGACGATTCTTATTATTGATTTGTTGGATTTCTTTGCCCTTTTTTTGTGTGTGTGTAATTCTTTGATGTCATGTGTCATCTAGCTAATCTTTAACTGCGTTTTGAAAAATTCTCTATAATTTTAAGTTTATTGAAGTTTGAACTTAATAAAACACAATAATATTATCAATTCAGAGTTTAAGAAATTGAATTTTTCTAAAATATTAATAAACAACATTTGAATTGAATGATGACTTTTCAAAACTCGACACATTAGTTAACCTTAATCTTTCATCATTTTTTCCTTATACATATTTTCCTCATTGTCAAGGTTTCTCCTTTATTTTTTAATGTCCTCACAAGTACATAAAGACAATCTTGGCTTCATTGAAATCCAAGGCTGCCTTGTCTAATTCTGCGGCCGAATATGACAATCATATCCTTTATATATCTAGTATCTCACATGTTTTTATAAAATTCAATCTCTCTATTATTTTTAAGTTCCATGTGCATAGCCTTCATATGTTTTGGATTTCATGCAAATATGTTATTTATGTGACTATTTAGCTTGTTGCACTTCCTTTCTTAATAACTTCTTCTTAGTAACAAGAAATATATCGGTTCATCTTTTAACTCTTTGAGTACAATCTTAATTAGTATAGCTCATCCTAGATACAAATTAAGATTTTAAATTTTTCTTGATTTATCTTTATGCCAAGAAAGTATTTTGTTGATAGAAAGAGGAGAACTAATATTAGGAAACGGAGAAGAAATGATTCAGAGAGTGTGAATTAAGAACATATTACAGTTCAGTCAAATACTGTTGCAGAACAAAATAACAGGATAGGTAATGAGAATCAAAATCATAAGCATAAGAACATAAGACAATAACAGACCGATAGAATATCCCAAGAGAAAAACACATTAACTTGATACACAATACATAAAAATCTCAACCAACTACTGCCAGAAAGATCAACGGATGCACATATACACAAATACTCATCATGTACTTGAGTTGGTAGTTCAAAATATATTCATCATATCTTTTATTGAATGATTATTTCATCAAACACATTTAGTATAATTATGATCTTAGAGTGTATAATCCCACTTAGTGTTTAAGTTTTCCTCTGTGATAGCATGGAGAGAATCTTAGAACGGTATGAAAGAAAAGCATATGTGGAACAACAATTTGTTGCAACTGATGCTCAACTACAGGTACGTACTTGCACCAATATCCAATCTTCATTTTATTTATCTCTAAAATATGTGAATTATTTGATCATATGACCTCATAGATATATTGATAGACCATAGATGTCAAAGGTGCGCCGTAGAAGCCTCATGAATGGTTAAATCATGCGACCTTCATTTGATGTGTGCCTAGGCACAAAAACGTGCGCATCTCGAATGAGCCAAGATGTGCCTAGGCGCGTCTCATAAAAATACAGGAGAAAACTATTACTCGAATTGATCAACCCAATCCGAAATAAAATTTTATAACATTTCTTCAATAAATTAAGATATGTTTTAGGATGAACTTTAAATTTCGACAAACACATTCATTTGTATTAATATTTATATTATTGTAATTATTTTTTTTCTATATTTTCTCTTTATTTTAGTTGATTGGATACTTATATATATACACATACTTATATATGGGAAAATTAGCATAACCGTCCTGATATTTGACAAAACTAATTGAAACTCATCTGATATTTAAAAACTAAACAAAATCTCATGTTCTATTCTCAAAATTTATTTATTTTTCTGAATGCTCAAAGGGATGCTGGTCTCTGGAATACCCCAAGCTTAAGAGCAAGATTGAAGTCTTGGACAGAAATATAAGGTAACAAACTTCACTTCATGTGAACAATAACAATAACAAGAACAGTTAGCTATATTTTGGTTGAAAGTTATTGTAGGAAAAAAAATTATTTTAAGCTAGTTAATTATTATGTAAAACTAATTAAGCCTTTGTTATTATTTGTACGTGTCGTGCTTCTACTTATATTTGAAAGTAAAACAATTAAAGTGTTTTATTAAATTCGCCTGTTTTTTTTTTAATAACTAATAATTATAAAAAATGATGTTTTGTCCGAACAGATAAATTAGCGAGTCACTGTAACAAACAGTGATTATCGCTTTACTTATTCGGACATATTTTTCGGATAAAATAACAGCATTGAATAATAGCTGTTATTTCACTATAGATGTTGAGTGGTAGCTGGCTCAATCCTAGGAGGCTCGACTGGGTATGCTCCCCAGTTCGAGTCCCGCTAGAGTCACCATCGTTGGGAGGACCATACCGTACAGCTCTCGGTCCGAATCCGGATTAGTCAGGCCCAATGTGGCACTGAATACCGGATGGGGAACCAAAAATAGCTAAATCCTGAACCATCCCAAGTGTTGTTCATCAACAAATTGGTCATGAGAAAACCTAAAAATGTAATTGCCACATGGCATAAAGGGCTAAAATAATTATTCACATGATAATGCAGGAACTTCATGGGAGAAGACCTGGAGCCACTGGGTCTCAGAGAGCTTCAGCATTTGGAGCAGCAAATTGATACTGCTCTTAAGCGTATCAGAACTAAAGAGGTGAGATTCAAAGCAATGCATCTCAACTTTTTGTGTCATATTAATTTCTTATATAATATTTTATATTTGCAGAAGCAACTGATACATAAATCAATTTCTGATCTGCAAAAAATGGTGAGATCACTGTTGCTCTCTATGTTTTTTTTTTTTTAACTATAATTTCCAATCAAACAAACCATTTTTTTCATGGAATTGGGAACCTGGATCTTTTGACGCCATTATACTCTATCCGAAATCATTGTTTAATTAATTAAGTTAAGTAAAATTTAGATCTCTATCCATGTCAAATTAAGTCTTCCATGACCAGCTTAATATATATTGTACATATCCAAACTATCTTAATCGCGTTTCAATGAGGCTTGTGACAGGAAAGGGCGTTGGAGGATCAAAACAACATGCTTGCAAAGAAGGTATAGTACTTATTTTTATTTTCACTAAGAACTTTTTGCAGTTTTGAAAATCAGTATTTCATTTAACAAAATGGATATCAAAATTATTATTTCGAGGCACAATAACAGCTCAAGGAAAAGGAGAAGACAGTGACTGAGCAGCAAAACCAGATGGGGCAAAACTCATTACCCTCCATGCCAACACCACCATTAATGTTAACATTTCCTTCTCCAAATATTGGGTAAATTCTTCCCCTGATGTTGTTGACATTTCTAGAGTCTAACGCCTCCCAAATACAATTATTATATTGCAAAACAAGAATTTGGATCCGGTGCTAATTTTTATGCTCGGCTTTTTATTATATTTTGTCACGCATAAGGATGGAAACTGACAGGATATAATACGGGAATATCAATATCCATATCCGATAACGTGTTCTTGCAGGCTTCGTTCACAAGGAGATTTTACCTTCACTAATATAGGGGATGTCAATATCCGTATCTGACCCGTTCAATTAATGGGTATAAAAATTATACCCATATATTATCTTGATGTATGGGCCCCTCTCATCCCGCAAGGATCTTTACTATCCTAGCCATGTTTGCATGTATAACAATAGATGATTAAGATTCAACTTAAAATTATTTAATAATTACCAATAATCATTTATAAAAAAAAACTCAATACTGAATACAGATCCACAAGACAATACTCAAAACACTTTTTTATTCAAACTTAATTTAAATAAAGCTTGTTTAAAATTACAAACCTAAAAATTAGCAAACAAAGAGCATGTTCCCACATTATAATCCATGACTCTACACTATTGAATCCATAAAATAAGGTGCCACTAGCTACCTGGTAGACTAATTCAAATACAACTATACTATAATATACTTAGTGAATAACTAAGAATAAATTAAAATATAAAAAAAATATTAAGAAATTATTTAGGAATGGAGGTATCAACATATATAAGCATATCATAAACCAGCTAAATGCAGCAACAAATATATATATTCGTGGTCAATGAACATCCCCGGAACCCACGGTGTGGGAAATCTCGTACGCTTTTCTTTTTTTTTTAAATCAATGAACTGTATAATATGCAGGAGCAGCAGTTTCCAGGAGATGAGAGGAACTGTAATTGATGAACAGGATGAAACTCAAACAAGGCTAAATATGAGCAGCACAGTTGTGCCTTGGTGGATGCTTGGCCTTGTAAATCATGATCAATAGATCAGAGATTAATGCAGAAGCATGGATGATCATCAGCAACAACAAATCAAAGTGTAATTGGTGTTTAATTTGGTTAATAAAATAAAAGTAATTAACTTGATATATATATATATATATATATAGATATATAGTATCTTTGTGAAATGAGTACTGTACAGCATTGTCAGCTAGCTACTCCATATGATGAGATGAGATCATGAGCTGCTCACATTATAATTAAAAACATGATATTAACTCTTTTAATTAATTTATTTTTTAACCTTATAGATAGGATTAAGATTATTTAAGCATACCAACTAGGTTAATTAGCAAACAAAACCCTAATCATAAGCTGATCAGACATTGCCAGAGATAACTAATTAATGTAAGTTAACAATATTTGTTATTTAAATTGATGGTTATGCACAAATTAATTCTTTTAAATACCCAATTATCTATAATACGATTGAATGTATAAATAAACAAACCCTTTTTTATATAATTGGATAATCATGCCCATTCCAGCATGCACTTCGGTGCAAAAAAAAAAAAAGAAAAGAGAGAATATAGAGAAGAAATTTCAGTCCTTTTTTTTTGAATAATCTCACCGTTAAATCACTCATTCTGTAGGACTTAAGCGGAGCAGGTAAAACCCTCAATTGTCACAGGTTCTTATAAGAAACTCACTCCCTGAATAAAATCCTACACCATCAAACTACGCCCATTGGGGACAGAAATTTCAGTCTAATTAATTCATAAATATAAAGACATCGATAAACAATAAGGGGATGATATGGCTATGATTTGGGAATTCTATTGAATGATAAAGATTGAGTCAAGCAACAAATTATGAAGCCATTCATTTGATTCTTATCAAAAATATTCTTCCAATTGAAACACATTTATTTATTTTTTCTTACCATGAAAAATCAAAAAATTATTCCTTTTATCTTGTTAAGAATTTTTTTTTTTTTCACTTCAAAAGTCATTCATTTGATCTTTATCAAAGGAATATTATATTGAAAGATTCATTCTTCATTTTTTGTAATCTCATCAAGGAATTCTTTTAATTGCCCATAGGGAATTGACTGAGTTATCTTTTCTTAACATGAAAAGTCATATAATTATTCATTTTATATTGTTAAGAAATTTTTTTATTTTTACTTGAAAAGTCATTCATTTGATCTTTATCAAAGGAATATTATATTGAAAGATTCATTCTTCTTCTCTTTTTTTTAATCTCATCAAGGAATTCTTTTAATTGGCCATAGGGAATTGACCGAATGATTTTCAATTTAATTAGCTATCCGAATTCGAATCTTAAGAGATGTAAGAATTAAAAAAAAAAATCAATTTGGATTTTGCCTATTCTTCCCAAATATAGTTTCCAATATTGTTGCTTTATTTGCATCTAGAAGTGCTAGACATTTTAGTAGGGGTGGCAATTTCGGTTAGGATTCGTTTATTCGTTCGATTCGATTCGTTTTAAAGCGGATACAAGGTTGAAAAAATAGATTCATTTAATAAATGAGTCAATTCGATTCGATTCGTTTATTAAACGAATCGAATACGAATTTAAACTCATTGATTCGTTTTATTATTTTCTTTTACTAGTTATTGTTATTTTTCAATTAAGATTCGAGAAATTATGACTAATTACAATTTAAAAAAAAAAAAATTCGATATTTGGTGAGGTATTTTTAATAAAAATATTAAGTACATATTTTATAATGTATATATTTATGAAGAATTAATATAAATCAACTATGATAAATTATGATATTAAATAATATCATGACTAAACAAATATTCGTATTCGATTCATTTAATAAACGAATCGAATACGAATCATAATATTAAGATTCGTTTAATAAATTAATCGAATACGAATCCATCACATTTCGATTCGATTCGTTTAGGATTCGATACAAATTCGATTCGTTGATTCGTTTTGCCACCCCTACATTTTAGTACAATACATTGCAAAAACGAAATAGTGCTTCATACCAAACACACCTTTATTATTGCTAGGGTTAAATCATGCATGGTGCATTATTTTCCTTAAAAAAGAAGTCATGGATTACAAGTTTATCAAATTGATGCTAAAGTTCTTGATAGTAATTAAATACAAAGGAATTTTTCCTTCCTCATTTGAATAAATTATGATTCTGAGCTTTACAGTCCTAATCAGGTTTGTTAAATAAAGACAAGAACATGAAATACAAACTGACAGAGAACAATCAATGATCTTACAAGTCCAGTTCAGTTGTGTTCTCTCAGTCATTCCCTATTCATTGTGTCATCAACATCACAATCAAAATCGCCACCATGAAGCAAGTGCTCCCTGTAAATGCATAAATTTTGTTAGATGAGGAACCATAGACTAGTCGCCGGTGTGTTGCAGTTTGCAGATGTCTGATAGAAACCATAACTACAAAACTTGATACCTCAATCTTTTACAAAGGCGCGCCAAAGCCTCAGATCCTGTCCGGGATGCAACATCCTCGATCTTTGAAGCATTTGATAAGGTAATGCTATCTGCAAGCCTAAATTCGCACAATTCTTTCAAGGAACATGCATCAGTCAACACAGCAGAATGGCCACCACCGGCTGCTAGTTTCCGCACTTCCCCAACACACCTGTAATGTAGTACTCGCATCAATATAAGGGGTAAATTATTTTTGCAGAAGTTATGAACAAATAACTCTGACAGTAGCATACCAATCAACTGGTGAAGGATACCAAGCATAGGTAGATTTCTCATTAGCTGCCTGACCATAGCTGTTGTAACCCCATCCACGAATTCTTCCATCCCGCATATAAACAAGAGTGTGAGAGTGTCCACAAGCAACAAGCTGCACACCATTTGGGACTACTAAAATAGGGATATTACGAAAATAAGGTTCAGATTCACTAGGGATGAATGAAAAGGATCTAGTTTGCGGGCCAAGGCCTAACTGCCCTGCTTGACCACCACCCCAAGCATAAAGAGCTCCCATAGAAGTTAGGGCACAGGTGTGTACACCACCACATGCAACATCCTTTATAAAGATTCCATCAAGTGCAACCACTCGCCTTGGCAGTAACTCTTTATCTCCAGACAGAAGGGAACAGTGTCCGAGTTGACCGACATTTCCCAGCCCCCAGGTATATCTGCAGGTTCCAGGACAGATAATCATCAGTGATGAAAATTTTGCAGAGATTTTTATCCAACAATTGGAAATTTCGTTAAAGAAAGAACCACAATCATATTTGTGCACAGCTAATTCTATAACAGAATGTTGAACTACAATACCACCATTACAAATGTTACACACTTTAACGAATGTTGCACCTAGAACAGAATTGGAACTACTAGCTATACTAGGATAACACCATTACACGAATAATATTCATGGACAACATTATCGATCTCTAATTACTAATCATACCATGTCAGATAAAAAACAGGTAGGTGAATTTTCTAACTAAAACTCACAAGGCTAATTAGTTATAAATTATAATATTAAATGCATCTTAGAAGTTGAAAATATAAACTTTGATAACTAGATAGTCATATCCAGAACTACAACCATAAAAAAGGATAAAAGCCTTCAAACTTGGAAAAGAAATGACATAATACACGAAAAAAGTTAGTGGCACATATGCTAATTCATGCAATGAAGTTACGATTTATGAATATCCTTCCATTATATAACCAAGCTATGGGGGACAGAAACTTGCATATCCAAATGCATTCCATTTCTGTTGCATCCGGTCTCCTGACTAGACGTGAGATTTCCCATAAGAAGATTTTTCCAAACCTTCAAAAAGATTTACTTGTGCCATGCGGATAACCACAATTGTCATGCCTAAATGTAGAACTTATCTCCATGTTATAAGTCCTTCAGATAACTTACACCTCGCCATTTTCAGATACGGCAGCCGTGTGGTACTCCCCGCATGCCACTTGGGTAATCTTCACAAGCTCAGGAGCTTCATCAAGGAATTTAGCATAACCATTTATTACACGAGGCCCCTGTAAACCTTCACAGGTGATACCTCTGCCAAGCTGACCATATTCATTGTAGCCTGATTTATAAAAAGAGCAATAAGACACTGATTAGTAGATGGAAAGAATTCTTTAGTTAGCGGTAGGACACAGATTAGTAGACAGAAAGACTCCTTTAGTTTCCTTTCCAGAGCACATTGTATATATATTACTAGAATTGCATAGGCACAAACATCATCTCCAAAATGAATCCTTAAGTTTCCTTTCCTAAATCATATGATCTATCTATTACGATAAGTGAATAAATATAATCATCATCTACGAATATGCATTTATGAGAACAGGCTCAGCTGAATAACAATTTAATTTTGAATTTTTAGAAGGAAAATTTTGTTGACGCAGTTGCAGGTTATGAATTTAAGAAGAAACTTACCCCAAGCTTGTAGTAAGCCACCTTCTGATAAAGCCACCACATGAACTGCCCCACAGGACACTTGTTTGATAATCTACAATAAAATAGAATGGAGAATCCTGATTGCTATTGCCAAAACAAGACCTAGAAGAACCGTTTTAAGTATTTTCTTTTTCCTGTTTCTTGTCTTTCATGAGAACCAACAAATCTAAAACCTCACATAACTAACTTCCACCCATCAATCTCAGTAATTAGAATTGAAGGTATTACAATTTCTTTTCAGAGTGTATTACATGTTAAGCTTAAGCCTCCTGTCTTAACCTCAACATTTAAGTAGGTTGTCATGTGTCTATATACTACCATCAACCCAAAGCTCAATACCAGGATCTATCACATACCGTGTTCGGAGTAAAGGCTCCCCAAAACAAACGAGGAAAATTTGATCCCTGTTGCAAAAAGCAGGATAAGAAATATCAATAGAATGTATACTTAGTACTTGATGCCAGGAAAAGGAAGCCCAAAAAGATATTAAAGAGTGAAAATCCAGATACATTGTCTAGATTCAATATAAGGTTTAAGTGGAGCCCCGAATAGATGTTCTTATTTTGTTATAAGGGTCATATTTAGGTTTCATCCAGTCAAATGTTGTTCCCTCTATTTATTTATTTTAATTTATAAATTTTTAGTGAGGGAATTTGGTAGTTTCCATATTTTCTGGAATTAGCTGACAAACGGTTCATGTCCCTCAATTTTGGTTTGGTCGACCAATTGGTTCTTTATATGGCTTTTCTCAGTCAAAGTTCTAATTACCCTAGTTTGCTGTTTAGTAGTCTAAACTCTCAAGTTTTAGGATATGGCCAATAAGAAGTCTTCCAGAAATCTCAACAGGTTTCTTAAGCTGTCACTAAAATGGAATGATACAAATCTAGACAAATGTGTGTTTCAAGAAGCGGTAGCTAAATTTACTACGAAAATCAAGTAGTGACGCCTAGATCCTCATCTTCATTCTTCTATTTATTTCTTCTTCTTCTTAGGTTACTATTGACGGCCACAAAAACACCCACAAGACTGTTTTCTTGTTAATGACTAAAGTTCTATCCCTATCATCATACTATCCCAATTCTAAATGTAGTTTCCACGGTTCCACCTTTACACCACCCTTTCGACCATAAAATCAGCACCAAAAGTTAAACAATTATGAGAATTTTCCTCCAACATTATTCTACAGGAAAATTAAGAAGAGGTAATAGTTCAAATAAATAAACTTTGCTACCTGATTTTGCCCCCACACCCAGAGTCTACTTGTTGAAATGGTTCCATCATTTTCACGAGGTTCCGCAATAGCAGCGGTACAATGTGCTCCACAAGATACTGATTTCACAAACTCTGTCTGCAATTGCTTTACTTTCTTCGGGTATTTCCTACCCTCCTCAGTTCCATCTCCCAGTTGACCAAACCCATTAGCACCTTTACAAACACATAAATATGATTACTTGCACATGTGATAAAAGAAAAAGGAACACTAACAAGAACATACTGCTCAAGTATCAGTAATTATATTGCAAAAGCATCTAAAAGATATCATAGCAATTACCAGGACCTAAGTACATTTGGTAAGCAACGAAATTCTGCTTCTTACAACTATTACAATAACAAATAACTATCACAACAGAACTATTGACAATCAAGGTAATTGATAATAATCAGAGTCCAGAGATGATCCTAAACCGAGTTGTAACTTGTACCCATGACAGGATATAAATGGAAATAACAACTCATCACAAAAGAAAATCAAACAGCGCAAAGAAACTCTGAGAGGAAAGGGTCCATCTGAAGCCACGGCAGAGGCAATAGCATATTACCAAGAAATGCCAAACCAATTACTGTCATGAACAGAGCACAGCAGTTAACGACATGATTCGAGGGGCAAAAGCTATGCAATCACAATAGAAAAACCACACAACAAAAGCAAACACATAATCTTTCAAACTTAATATATAATATAATTGGTATGATGGAACAAACCCCAAGTGAAAAGTGACCCATCTGAGGCCACAGCAGCAGTGTGCTCACGACCACATGCAATGTCCAACCAACGGGAATTAGCACCAACGGGGCACCCAAAGAGCTCGGGAGGGAGCTGTTTTGGAATCCTTAGTTGGCGCTCTCTCCCCTTTCTACCGGTCTGGCCACTATGGTTATATCCCCACACATAAATTGCACTCTTTGTTGGTACATTATCCACAGGACATGCTGTTTCGCCAATAATTTCATTAATATCCATTTTCGATATACACGCCTACTGACAATCAACCAACAAGAGCAAAAAAAAAATTAATAAATCAAATGATGATTCTAAATTTACCCAGAAAAATTAGAACTGAGTTGTAACTGAAAATGAATTCAAAATTTCTTTCCCCCTTTTAGCGTTTTTGGTTGCTGGGAAAGTAGAAATGAAAAGGGTTTATGACGCGAACATGAACAACTGAAATTATTATTATTAATAATAATAATCATCATCATCAAATTAAAGAATAATAAGCAAGAGCAGAATTGCAGCTGAAAATTACAATCTTGATTCGAGATTTGAGAGATTATATCTGTTTGGTTGCTAGGAAAGTGAAGGAAAAAGCAAAAGAAATTAAAATTTGCAATCACAAAAATCAAACCATCAATCTCCGCTTACACCCATCAAAAAAGAAAAAAAAAAAAAAAAAAAACACATTATGAAAGTAAATAAATAAAAATTACATATAATTCGTGAACAAAAACAAACAACGCACCTGAATTTGAAAATTTGAAGAATGAAAATTAAAGAAATTAAATTTGGAGTATTTCTTTTTTTTTTTTTTTTTAATTTCTGTTGTTCCGTGAACGTGGGAATTTTAACGCGGGTTAATGGCTGCAAGCCTGCAACTGCAGTACTGGGGACCAACCAATTTCATATGCCGAAATTACCCTTCAAGATTAATTTAATTCTTTTTTTTTTAAATGAATTAGTATAGATTGTAGAATTATCCAGAAGTTGCAAAGAATATGTGGCTTTTTTTTTTGTTTGGGTTTCCTCTAATCCTCCTATGAGTGACAAAATAAATAGTGTGTAAAATATTTAAATAAAAATAACTAAGTGGTGTACGGGCCAAATTTGGGCCCAAGGGTAAAATCGACATTTTACCTCGAGACCGACCAATATCAGACCAAGAAGCCTCACGGGCCCAAGCTCATTGTCATCAAGAGGGCCAACGGACGCAATAGATACCAAATCAAGAAACGTCCAGACTCATAAATATCTCACATAACTCGACAGTTTCCAACATCCAACGAACGAGTAATTAAAGGTAATAAATACACACGTTTCCCGAGAGTGTGTATATAAGAGAAGAAAGTCTACGATAAGGGGGCTGGACAATCCATAGCTGGACAATCCATAGCTCGATCATATTCAACTTCTAACAACACTCAGCTTAGTCATATTCTCTCCAGAGCTCTCAGAACCTCCGACCCACTGCCCTCACGGTAGTCAACAGAAGTCAAGGTACGTCAAGCCTCGCTCTTCCATTATTTACAGCTCGTCTTCATCACTGACTTGAGCGTCGGAGTGCCCCCGGCACCCACCACACCGGTGGGTAGTCTACTCCCGCTCACTCTACCTTTGTTTTGCAGGATCGCTAGCGCCCCCAATTATAAATTCTCGATTGTGGACCTCGGGCGAAATCCAGCGTCCACAATTTGGGCGTAAGGGTAAAATCGACATTTTACCTCGAGACCGACCATATCAGACCAAGAAGCCTCACGGGCCCAAGCTCATTGTCATCAGAGGGCCAACGGACGCAATAGATACCAAATCAAGAAACGTCCAGACTCATAAATATCTCACATAACTTGACAGTTTCCAACATCCAACGAACGAGTAATTAAAGGTAATAAATACACACGTTTCCCGAGAGTGTGTATATAAGAGAAGAAAGTCTACGAGAAGGGGGCTGGACAATCCATAGCTGGACAATCCATAGCTCGATCATATTCAACTTCTAACAACACTCAGCTTAGTCATATTCTCTCCAGAGCTCTCAGAACCTCCGACCCACTGCCCTCACGGTAGTCAACAGAAGTCAAGGTACGTCAAGCCTCGCTCTTCCATTATTTACAGCTCGTCTTCATCACTGACTTGAGCGTCGGAGTGCCCCCGGCACCCACCACACCGGTGGGTAGTCTACTCCCGCTCACTCTACCTTTGTTTTGCAGGATCGCTAGCGCCCCCAATTATAATTCTCGATTGTGGACCTCGGGCGAAATCCAGCGTCCACAATTTGGGCGTAAGGGTAAAATCGACATTTTACCTCGAGACCGACCATATCAGACCAAGAAGCCTCACGGGCCCAAGCTCATTGTCATCAAGAGGGCCAACGGACGCAATAGATACCAAATCAAGAAACGTCCAGACTCATAAATATCTCACATAACTTGACAGTTTCCAACATCCAACGAACGAGTAATTAAAGGTAATAAATACACACGTTTCCCGAGAGTGTGTATATAAGAGAAGAAAGTCTACGAGAAGGGGGCTGGACAATCCATAGCTGGACAATCCATAGCTCGATCATATTCAACTTCTAACAACACTCAGCTTAGTCATATTCTCTCCAGAGCTCTCAGAAACTCCGACCCACTGCCCTCACGGTAGTCAACAGAAGTCAAGGTACGTCAAGCCTCGCTCTTCCATTATTTACAGCTCGTCTTCATCACTGACTTGAGCGTCGGAGTGCCCCCGGCACCCACCACACCGGTGGGTAGTCTACTCCCGCTCACTCTACCTTTGTTTTGCAGGATCGCTAGCGCCCCCAACTATAAATTCTCGATTGTGGACCTCGGGCGAAATCCAGCGTCCACAATTCGGCGCCGTCTGTGGGGACTTAGCGATTCATAGCAGACGAAGATCTCTCAGTCTATGATCCCTTCAACACAGCTATACATGGCTTCTAGCAGCGATCAGACATTTGACCATATGGCCTCTCAATTGGCCACTCTACAAGAACGATTACGAGTCTTAGAGGAGGAAAATTCAGCCATGTGAATCTCCAATATAACCCTCCAGAAGCAACTGGAGCAAATCTCTTCAACCTCCTGACAACCTGATACTACAGACCTTCCCGGAAATCCCACAATCCCCACCAATCTCTTGGGGGCATTCAACAATGTGACAAGTGACAATCCGCCATCAGACAACCATCCACCAAATCAAGAAAAAAGTCAACATGTCTCCTCAATCGACCAAGCACGGCAAGTTACCTCCACTATGCGCAAGGAAATGCAGGAGTTCAAAGATGCAATTCTCTCTAGCCTACCTGGTGTCAGACTACCAGTGAGAAGAAGCCGAGCCGGCACGATCTCAGATACCCCATTTTTGGACACCATCACTTCCACTGAACTACCAAGGAAGTTCAGTTCTCCAGATATGAAGCTGTATGACGGATCCACAGACCCGAACGATCATATGATCCATTACAAATACAAGATGATGTCGACTGATCTGGTTCCTCATCAATGGGAAGCTGGAATGTGTAGAGGATTCGGAGAAACATTGGCAGGCCCAGCCCTCAATTGGTTCCTCAATCTACCTTTCAGGACTATTGGGTCATATCAGGAACTAGCTAATAAATTTGTGGAGCATTTTGCAAGTTCTTGCAAGCTTGAAAAGACCACCAATGACCTTAATGCAATCCAACAACAGAGAGGGGAGTCCTTGCGAAGCTACGTGGCTCGCTTCAATAGAGAGAGGATAACAATCCCAGATCTCTATCAGCCTACTGCAGTGGAAGCATTCAGAAATGGATTACTTTCAGAAAGTGGACTCTACAAAAAGCTCACTAAATTTCGATGCTACACTATGGATCATGTCATGGCCCAGGCACAATTTGAGATTAGATGGGAGGAGGATAAGAGAAACAAGAAAAGAGAGAATTCCACCAGCCATCACAATGAGAGAACCTCAAATCCGCCCAAGCGACCCTACAACTGATGTGCTAGCAATGTACTTCAATAAAGTGATACTTGATGTAATTAGTCTATAAAAAATGGGGCTAGATGGCCACCCATTGTCGCCTTGGGGACATCATAGCTTCCCAAATAAGTATTCATTGGTTACTTTAAAAAAAATTTATCCTTCATAAAACTCCCACTCGACACTACATGTATTAGGAATTGGAGTGATGATATCCCATACGACAATACACAAATGAAGACTTGGCATGGACATCCCAGTCGACATTACCAGATGGAAGAAGGCTTAGTATCTGATAGAGAGTCCACTCGACACGACAAGGAAGAAGTCTTGGCTGGAAGCTGAAGTTCCACTTCACACGACAATGAAGAACTCCTAGATAGGGGCTGAAACACCACTCGACACGACAAGGAACATGTCTTAGTTAGGGGCTAAGGTTCCAGTCGACACGACATGAAGGAAAGATCAGTTATTGGCTGAAGTTTCATATGACATGATAAATAAGTAGGCTGAGTTGCCTAAGGTTCCAATCAACATTACACGGATACACATCATGAGGATGCTACCCCACTCGACACTACATGTATGGGGTGATAATATCCCAGTCGACATTACCAGGTACGGCTTGCACTTTTTATAGTTGACATTACAATTTATAGTTTGGGACTTGTTATGGCTGTCCCAGTCGACATTACAACATATAGCTTGGTAATTGTTATTGGTGTCTCAGTCGACAATATAATATGTGACTTGACACTTGTTGAGTATCCCACTCGACACTACATGTATGGAGAATCGGTATTAGGATATCCCACTCGACACTACATGTATGGGGTGATAATATCCCAGTCGACATTACCAGACTTGGCAATGATATCCCACTCGACACTACATGTATGGAGACTCAGCATGAGGAAGATGTCTCATTCGACACTACACGTATGAAGCTTAGCACTTGTTAAGGATCATTCGACACTACACATGTGAAGATTGGCACTTGTTAAGAATCTCAGTCGACACTACCATGTGAAGCTTGGCACTCGTTAAAGATCTCATTCGACACTGCATATATGGTCTTGTAGAATGAGGAATGAAAACCCTCACTAACCTTTATCAGGTATTGTAGAATGAGGATTGTAGAATGAGGAATGAAGACCCCCAATGGCTTTGTCAGGTCTTGTAGAATGAGGAATGAGAACCCTCATGGACCTTCATCAGGTTCATTCGACCGTAGTCTCATGGTCTTCAGACGACATGGTCTCAGACTACAAGTCATGTAGTAAGAGGAATTATATCCTCATAAACCTTTGTCAGGTCCTGTAGAATGAGGAATGAGAACCCTCATGGACCTTCATCAGGTTCATTCGACCGTAGTCTCATGGTCTTCAGATGACATGGTCTCAGACTACAAGTCCTGTAGTATGAGGAATTATATCCTCATAGACCTTTGTCAGGTCCTGTAGAATGAGGAATGAGAACCCTCATGGACCTTCATCAGGTTCATTCGACCGTAGTCTCATGGTCTTCAGACGACATGGTCTCAGACTACAAGTCCTGTAGTATGAGGAATTATATCCTCATAACCTTTGTCAGGTCCTGTAGAATGAGGAATGAGAACCCTCATGGACCTTCATCAGGTTCATTCGACCGTAGTCTCATGGTCTTCAGACGACATGGTCTCAGACTACAAGTCCTGTAGTATGAGGAATTATATCCTCATAGACCTTTGTCAGGTCCTGTAGAATGAGGAATGAGAACCCTCATGGACCTTCATCAGGTTCATTCGACCGTAGTCTCATGGTCTTCAGACGACATGGTCTCAGACTACAAGTCCTGTAGTATGAGGAATTATATCCTCATAGACCTTTGTCAGGTCCTGTAGAATGAGGAATGAGAACTCTCATAGACCTTCATCAGGTTCATTCGACCGTAGACTCATGGTCTTCAGACGACATGGTCTCAGACTACAAGTCTTGTAGAATGAGGAATTATACCCTCATTGACCTTTGTCAGGTCTTGAAGAATGAGGAATGAGAACCCTCATTGACCTTCTTCAGGTCTAGTAGGGTGAGAAATAATAACTTTCTTGGACTTTTATCAAGTCCATTCGACAGGTCCACACGACAGTAGTCACATGGACCCTCATCAATAGAATGTGTGATGACCTTCATCAGGTTTAGTAGTATGATAAGGAAAAAGTCTTGGACCTTCGTCAGGTCTGTAGAGTGAAGACTTTCATAGACCTTCATTTGGTCCAAAAGACATTGAAGACTCTCATGGTTCTTCGACCCGTAGTATGGGGATTATCCTGACCTTCATCTGGTTCAGTCGACCGGGGACATCCCCCACGGACTCATGTCGAGTCAAATAAACTCCTGAACCCTCATATGGTTCAGTCGACCGGGGACATCCCCCACGGACTCATGTCGAGTCAAATAAACTCTTGAACCCACATATGGTTCAGTCGACCGGGGACATCCCCCACGGACTCATGTCAAGTCAAATAAACTCCTGAACCCTCATATGGTTCAGTCGACCGGGGACATCCCCCACGGACTCATGTAGAGTCAAGTTGTAGACATACACATGTCGTATGACTTATATCCTGAACCTCATCTGGTTCAGTCGACCGGGGACATCCCCCATAGACTCATGTAGAGTCAAGTTGTAGACATACACATGTCGTATGACTTATATCCTGAACTTCATCTGGTTTAGTCGACCGGGGACATCCCCCATGGACTCATGTAGAGTCAAGTTGTAGACATACACATGTCGTATGACTTACACCCTGAACCTCATCTGGTTCAGTCGACCGGGGACATCCCACATGGACTCGTGTCGAGTCGAATAAACTTCTGAACCCTCATATGGTTCAGTCGACCGGGGACATCCCCCATGGACTCATGTAGAGTCAAGTTGTAGACATACACATGTCGTATGACTTATATCCTGAACCTCATCTGGTTCAGTCGACCGGGGACATCTCAGATGACTCTTGTCGAGTCAAATGAAGACATGGACTTCCTTCAGTTCATAGACTTGTCGAATGAAATAACTCATGAACCCTCATCTGGTTCAGTCGACCGGGGACATCCCCCACGGACTCATATCGAGTCAAGTTGTAGACATGGAATACACATGTCGTACGACTTATATCCTGACCTTCATCTGGTTCAATCGATTGGGTACTTCCCCAATGGCTCTTGAAGAGTAAAGCTCATAACTTGATATTCGTTTGGCAGCATCAACGCTCGAGTACACCTACATACTATGGCCTCAAGCGACACACGCGTCAAGTACTCTCCAAGTCAAAGACTACTTGACTTAGAGAGTAGGGGACAAACTGTACGGGCCAAATTTGGGCCCAAGGGTAAAATCGACATTTTACCTCGAGACCGACCAATATCAGACCAAGAAGCCTCACGGGCCCAAGCTCATTGTCATCAAGAGGGCCAACGGACGCAATAGATACCAAATCAAGAAACGTCCAGACTCATAAATATCTCACATAACTCGACAGTTTCCAACATCCAACGAACGAGTAATTAAAGGTAATAAATACACACGTTTCCCGAGAGTGTGTATATAAGAGAAGAAAGTCTACGAGAAGGGGGCTGGACAATCCATAGCTGGACAATCCATAGCTCGATCATATTCAACTTCTAACAACACTCAGCTTAGTCATATTCTCTCCAGAGCTCTCAGAACCTCCGACCCATTGCCCTCACGGTAGTCAACAGAAGTCAAGGTACGTCAAGCCTCGCTCTTCCATTATTTACAGCTCGTCTTCATCACTGACTTGAGCGTCGGAGTGCCCCCGGCACCCACCACACCGGTGGGTAGTCTACTCCCGCTCACTCTACCTTTGTTTTGCAGGATCGCTAGCGCCCCCAACTATAAATTCTCGATTGTGGACTTTGGGCGAAATCCAGCGTCCACAAGTGGTGGTTGGGAGGAGGTTAACTTGCTACCATGCTACTTATTTAAATATATATATATATATATATATATATATATATATATATATATATATATATATATATATATATATATATATATACACACACACTTAATTTTAAAAAAATATATACATATGTAATGAGAATTGATTTTGGTCATAGGCGACTTAAGCGTCCAACCATCAATTTCTTTTTATTATAAATCTCAAATAATTAATAAACAATGGTCTCAAATATTTTTATAATAATATTATACTTTAATCAAGAGTCTCAAAATATAAAAACGGTGTTCATTATTAAATGTTGAAGATGTCAGCGTGTATTTCTTCTTCTTTTTCTCTTCCATTTGTAAACAATTTTATAAAATACTATTAAATGATTGACTATTCGTTATAAGTTATTGTTGTGGGTAAAATTGTCTGTGTAGGTAGGTAAGTAACAGTATTTGGTACCGGTCAACTGTCAACCTTTCACCAACCTTCATTTCCTTTTAACAGATATATTTATCTATATATATATATATATCAAACCGGCTATGGCTTTCATATCTCTCACAAAGGTCCCTTCTTGTTCATCTAGGTATGTTCTATTTTGCTTGCAAGTTTTATCAAAGCATTTTGTTTTACTATTGATGAACCAAGCATGAAGCAACCCATTTGTTTGATTTTTTATTTTATTTTATTATATAACTTTTTTCTTGTTTACTTTCTGTTATGGGTTGGGATTTAAATGATTAAACCATGAAGCATAAAGTCATAAACAATTATCAAGAAGTTGGCTTTAGTTTATAAAAACCCTTTAATTGATATGTGTTATAGGGAGATGGATGATTAATTAACCACATGTTTCTGGTGCAATTTTTGTGAATTAGTTTTTCAGTTAGTCATGAATGGTGTAAAATCAACTGTATATTTTTCTATTTTTGTGTTGTTTGGTGAATAAATTTTTGTGGGTATTGATAATTTAGGGATATGTGATTGGGGAAAACGATTTTACATCATTTGATTTGGTGCCTGATATTGCTACTTACACTTTAGAAAGGTAACAGATACATAAGAATCATGGCTCAATCAGTTAGTAGCAGTTCTGGGAAGAAGCTTATTCAAATTGATGTCAGTTCGGATTCTGTATGCCCTTGGTGCTTTGTGGGAAAAAAGAATTTGGACAAGGCTATAGCTTCTTCTAAGGATCAATATGATTTTGAGGTTCTTTCTTCTCTCTCATTCACCCACACACGCACGCACGTGCACATCCTTTATTTAAAGTTCTGATATGATTTATTCCGGGTGGCTAATTTTGCAGATTAGATGGCATCCTTTTTTTCTGAATCCTTCTGCGCCTAAGGAAGGCATTAATAAGAGAGAGTATTATGAGAATAAGTTTGGATCTCGAGCTCAGGGGATGGCAGCTCGGATGACTGAGGTTTTCATAATCACTCTTGGAATCAATTTCAAGAAATCATAACGATGTATTATATTTGATTTGGATGGTCTATTTATTATGGTCACTTTGAAAATTGCAGGTTTTTAGGGGTCTTGGGTTGGAATATAACATGTCTGGACTGACGTAAGTTTGAAGCATTTGTCCTACCATTCCATTCATGAACTGATTTATGGAACAGTAGGAAGCTTCGGAAGAGCTATTCGATGGAGATACCGCTAACATTTTCCTTGACTTGCACAGGGGAAATACGCTAGATAGCCACAGACTGATATATCTTGCTGGGCAACAGGGTCTTGACAAACAATGTAATCTTGTGGAGGAACTGTTCCTTGGTTACTTCACTCAGGGAAAATACATTGGTGACCGGTATGTGTAGTTCTTGTTTGACTTTGTTTTCTTTCATCTCCAGTAAAATTTATAACATGTATTCGAACTGTAAATTTTTTATTTGTTTTACTATAGATCTGCATAATCTTTTTCCAGTGCCAATTATTTCGCCACCTACCCTGTGACCTAAACTTTTCCAGTAACTTTTGGTACATGAAGAATGAGTTTTTGGCTTTAGCTTCATGTATCTTACTCGCACCCAAAAAAGAGAGTAATCCTTACCACTATGTTTACCATGTCTCTATGAAGATTACTCATGTGCTACGTCTACTGATCGATCAATTGAGTTACGATTGTTCAAAAGTTCTTGGGCGTGTTAGAAAGTGGATTACTTTGTTGCATAAGCTGATTTGTTTCGCCTGCTAAATGTAAACCAAATCACTGAGATCAAATCCTAAGCTAACGAGGAGAATGAGATTGGAAACTGAAACAATCTGTGATTCGATGCAGGGAATTTCTTGTTGAATGTGCTAGGAAGGTTGGGGTCGAAGGGGCAGCAGAATTTCTTGAAGACCCCAATAATGGATTGAAGGAGGCAAGTTTTCTTTTGTTTCTTTTTAACTCCTTTGGTTTTAATCCATCTTCTTTTCACCATTTCATCAGCAACGAACCAGAGAACTGGAAATCATCTGATACTATTAAATTGAACTGAGCTTGCTGTATATGCACCAATGTATGTAGGTCCAGGAGGAGCTGAAGAAGTACTCGACAAACATTTCAGGAGTTCCTCATTTCGTGGTAAGCGAAAGAAAGATCACATATATCAATTGAAGTTTTTAGTTGAATTACACTCAGTTCGGAAAATTTCTTTTGGCAGCTTAACGGAAAGCATGAGTTGAGCGGTGGCCAGCCCCCGGAGGTTTTTCTGAGAGCTTTTCAAGCCGCGTCTAACTGAAAATACTTGCAGCATAAAAACTTCTATGTCCAGTCTTCAATAAGGATCGGGATTCAATGTTAAACTGAATTTATCTGAATATTGAATCAACTATCAGGATTCATCTAAGAACACTAGATCCTAAATATTCGGATACTTTGAAACTGTTTTGTAAATTTAACAACTGATGTTATGAGGAAATAAAGTTCTATATGGTATGCATTGCAGATCAATTTGATCAAATAGTGCTTAATAAAAATTATTTTCAATTTTTGCCATGGGATATGAGTCCATACAACAGATAAAAATTATAGAAGATCCACCAATATACCACAACTGAAATCAAGTTTCTTTTCATTCCACATACATTTCTCTTCAATGGAAATGCTATTTTTTTTCTGGAGACAAGAGCCAGATTCTCAGCAACATAAAAGGGGAAAAAAATTAAGGATGTTTCCAAGAAATGTACTCAAGATAATTGTTCTGAAGAACAATTTTGTATTTACTGTAGAGGACACATATGACTTGCGTATTCACAGAGGGATTTACAGGTCTCTTTTGATTTTATTTTTACTTTCTTCAGTTGTTGCCGGTTCCATCCACGACAAAAAATCTTTGAAAGATCAAGTCGTTTCATCGAATACCATCTCCTACAAAAAGTCATCCAAATGAAATTTCAGTCAAAAGAATCAACGGAAAAAGGTCCAGGATATTTCGGTTCATTCCAAATTTCCAATAGAGAGAACTTAGAAGTACAGGCCAGCATTGTCACTCTGGTTTCAAATGAGCAGTGATCATTCATGATTAATTAATTATTCAAAGCCTATTTAAATGTGATCTTATCACAATTAGATATTACTAAACGATAAGATGGCATGGGCAAAAAATCATTAATCCCATATTTTAAGAGACAGTATCAGTGCCAAGCCAAATGGAAGTTTAAAGAGAGACATCTAGTAAGGCTACCATTTCGGTACAGTAAGATAACATAAAACTTTACGCAACCGAGAAATATGCATATGCCTTTTAGGTTCCAACATTTATGTGAATATTCTTCTTCACCTTGAAAACAATGTCTATGGATATAAGACTAGACATGATGCAGTGAGTTGGCAACAGAACAAGATACTAAGGTTAAAACATTTAGCATTAGACTGCAATGCCAAATGCCGAAGAATTCACCAAAGCTAAAGCAAGAAAATATCCAATTGAGAAATTAAAATTTGAAAAGAAAAAGAAGGGAAAAAAATATCAAGATTTTGAATGTTCAAGATGAAAAATTTTAAATTACATAAAGTTATAAATCAAAAGGCTAAAATTTGTGAAAACTGTTGAAAAGACATCAAAAGGGAATTGGAAACATAGAAAGAAAAGCAACCGGCTTGATTAAAAAGCAACATAGACCATATATCTCAATATTCACCAAAACAGGGCTCTGTGTAATATGTTCCTCACCAATTCAACATGTCAAGAAAAATGTATAATATGCTATGAAAAAAATGTAAAGGAACAAAAATAAACTCAATTAGAATGCTTAGGGGTTATATGGGAAGAAAAAGATTGTTCTATAATTTTTAATAGCATTATGCAGAACATGGATCCAAATCTCATAACATGAAACCAAGATAAATTAGTATCCTCAACAGTACAACTGAGCTCAGGGTCTCAGACACGAAGCAAAAGAGATTACCTTGCCACAGACTGGGCAGTTTTCACTTCTCTCCATCCATTCATAAATACAACCAAGGTGGAAATGGTGAGAACAATTTGTCACTATCTTGGGGTTCTCTGGCGTATATTCTGCATATAAAAAGGTAAAATAAAGTTAAATCTAATGACCTGAAAGTCTGAAACTGGTAATCTATATGAATTACATTTTACAAATTACAATATCATTAATTCATTGATAAAACATGCATCCGAAGCATTACGCACCACAAATTCACCTTTCATTCCAAGATCAGCTCATGACTCCCTAAATAGACAGGATTACATTCCTTAAAAAATAAATAAATAAATAAATAATTGCACTCAAGCTATACCTTCAAGACATGTTGGACAGACATCCTCATCTTCTGATGGAGAATAAATATATCTGAATCCAGCTGTTGATTTTGCTGAAGAAAGCCTAACTGAGGATTTAGAATGTTGTTCTTTCGATTCATTTTCACAAGATGAATCATTCCACTTGTCTCCTGCACTAAAAGATTCTGAGACCACATCATAGTCACTTCTTAGAGGCTCTGACTCCTCATGGAATTGGCTTGAACCCTTCTCGCGCCTTGAAACCAACCCCTCATGTTGCAAGCGGAAATGCCTAGGATCCGCATCATAAGGCAACGGTCTTGGAGGAGAACGGTACATGTCAGAGAGAGAATTGTCAAGGGAAGCAGTAGAAGTCATTGATGCTACCCCATGTATGGATGAAGGGACAGAATGCACATCTCCTCTTCGGAATAACGAGGTATACTACAAACAATAAGAAAAGGAATAAAAAAGTGAAATTTAGGAACCTCATCCAAGGGAAAGCTGGATATTAAACATTTCATGAATAATCTTAAACATGCATGATTCAAATTTCCCCAAACTAGTTTGCCCATTCTCTATTTCTGCGTGTCACTGACATCCTCGCTTACATAATACAAGCACCTTGATGCAAATAATCATTATTAATTATATCGATCTATAAAGTTCGGCAATAAACTCTAACGAAGACCCGATGCTAAATGTTCCTGAACTGAGTATTCAGAAGTAAACTATAAACAGGTCTTTCATTTGCCCCAAAAACATAAGCATATGTCCTCACATAGCATTAATAGAGTAGGACCTTCGGAGAACAATAGCATGGGACCAAATTACCAAGAAAAAATCATTCACTACTAGTACACATATTCACACATGGGAAAAAACTCTTGACAGTTTCAACAACAGGTCTATTGTGGAAACATAAATAGCAAGAGAACTGACATTGGCGAAAATAAATCTTAAACAAGAAACAAGGCTTAGTAGAAGATGCATGAGACATACCACATTTAAGAAATGATGAATAATGCAGCTGAGACACGTGCAATTCCTATATACAGAACTGTTTGGATTCATATAATCCTCGAAATCCTCAACACGCAAACAGCAGCAAACTGAACCCATTGTTGTAAACTTCAATCTCCTCCTTTCTACCCACAGAGGCGATACTCCAGTCTCATTGGCAAGATTAAGCCCCACTAAGCATATAACATCAAGAAAGAATTCTTGAAGCAATTAGTATATAACAATATATACAAAGAGAGAAGACGCTAAGCTCACAGAAGTCCCACTGGCTCCACGAACTAGAACCCTCCCTCTCTTGTTAACAAATGCTGAACTAGCTTCTAAACTAGACTAATAATTTTGTGCTATGTTTCTTCACCTGTAAAAAAAAAGAAAATCATATGAAACAACCATGTTGAATAAGAGAAATGAGAAGCATGCGACATATGTATCCTTAAACGAAATTCAAGAACCCAATTAACAAACCCATGATAATGCAATCAAACCGATATATCAATACTTCACATCAACATGAGTTTTCTAAATTAATGGAAAAAGATGTATAAAAAGATTCCTTGTGGCAATATCAAATTTTAACAAATTACGAAATTGTTTGTCCAAAATTTACATTTTTGATATGAAAGTAACAAATTTTCTTCTTTTAAATAGCTATCTACAAAGTACGAAAACGGGTTACTTTCCTTTTGTGATTAGGAACCAAAATTCAATTGAACTAAAAGTCTAAAACTCTATTGCAGACACAGAGATTACCATTACAAATTCACAATCACCCCCCAAAACAAACAACCCATAAAAAACAATTTTTTTAAAAAAAAGAAAAAAATACATCAATAATCAAAAATATTAAGTTAAACAAAAATCAACCCAGATAATCAGATAAACCAATAAAATAAAACATACCCATTTGAGATGATCCTATAATGATCAATGAAACAAAATAAAACTACCCATCAAAATCTAAGACCATAAAAAACAGAGATAGAGATAGAGCAAAAGAAATACCTTTAACAGGCAAGTAGGTCTTAAAATAGAAGTATCCAAAATCTGAAATTTTTTCTTAGATTTTTCGACGAGAAAATCTATGAATCATTTGAATTCAATGCGCATAAATTGAATTGAAGTCACGCTATACCCCAAAACCGCCTCCGTCGTCTTTTGCTTTGGTTTGGGGATGGAATCAATCCCACTTTATTATTTTATTTATTAATAAAATAATCTCTGAATTAAAAGAACAAGTGTTCCTTTTTTCTTTTTTTATAGTGCACTTCCACTTTACTTTTATCATGTTATTATGTTTATTTATATCTCAAGTGTCTCCCATACAGTAGTTGCATCCAGGGATAGCAATTAGGAAGTTTCAATCACGATGGAGTCTCGTTTTAATTATTATTGGGAAGGAAGAAATTATCATAAATTTCAATCGGTATTTTGAATTGGGATAAAAAATTATCTCAAATCTCATATCGAATGGTGCGGGATCTCAAATCCTGATCGAGATTCGAGATTTTTTAGGTTAAAATTTTGATTCGAGACAAAAATTATTTTGAAACTCAATCAATTTTTTTATCTAGAACAACATATCATCTTGAACGAGCACAAAATCTCGATCGTGATTCAAGATTTGATATCAATCATAGTTGTATCAGGTCTTGTCACGTATATGATATTATTGGTAATAATTTTTTCGTTAAAATATTACATCACATATGTTAAGTTAAATATTATATTGTTTTTGTAAATATATACATAACTTATCGAAGAGGAATGGTTTGGTAGTGTATAGCTCATAATCTGATTTTTAGGACATGTGTTCGAATCCAGAAAATACGTTTATTGTAAGAGTTTGGGATAGTTGAAGGTTTTACTTACTCCGTTTAAGCCCATAATAAATAATTTAGCGGCGGGTTTATTTGGCTTATCCATTTTATCTAATTTGTTCAAATAAGGAGGTTTGACGTTTATGTGTCCTTTTTTTATGGGAAGAGTGAGAATTATTTTAAAAAATAAGAAGTCAATTATTCTCGGCTTATTTTTATTATTATTATTTTAAAAAGATTTAAAACTTTAATACTTATATATATAAATATTTGAAGACTCATAAGTAATTGGTGACCATTGTGATTTGAGTGTCTGCATCATTCGGTGGGCTTTCCACGAAGCTTATCTTTGTCAAAGTTGATGCTATGGTCGGCCAAATTGCGCCTTTGCTCTCTCTATAAAAATAAAAAAGTTAAAATAAAATTGATAAAATGTAATTAGTGCTGCTTTGCACTAATAGTCTATTTGTTTCAAGTAAAATATTTTCAATGAAAATTAATTTTGGAAATGAAAGTGTTTTTCAATATTTAGTTATCGCATGAAAATATTTTCCGGAAAAACGTTTTCAAAATGTTTGGTGTGTTTAATTTTTGTTTTTCAAAAAATATTTTCTACGGATTAGAGGTAAGGACAAAAAGTCTGAATCCGCCAGGATCCACGTAATCCCATAAGACACGGATCCAAAAAAATTCAGACTCGGGTTGTAAAATTTCAGACTCTCACAGATCCGGACTTAAATATTTCTAGAACTAAGTCATGCATAGATTCACATACACTTGGGAGACCTGGGTCTGTAAAATTTCAGACCGAGTAGCATAATTCGAGACCCTCACAGATCTGGATCCGGGTATTTTTGAACATGGATCTGCATAGACCTCGAAGAACCGTGTCTGAAATTACTTGAGTTAGCAAAAAAAAAATTCCAGACTCAAGTTGTGAAATTCCAAACTCGCACAGATCTAGAAACATATATTTTCGAAACCAAGTCCGGCCTAGATTTGCCTACACCCGGGAGACCCAGGTGAGTAAAAAAAATTTTAGACCAGGGTAGCATAATTTGAGACCATCACAGATTTGGATCTGGATATTTTTCGAACCTAGATCTGCATAGACCTCGAAGAACTGCGTCAGAAATTACCTGAGTTGGCAAAAAAAATAATTTCGGACTCAAGTTGTGAAATTCCATACTTGCACAGATCCAGACATGGATATTTTCGAAACTAAGTCCGGTCCAAATTTTCCTACACCCGAGAGACCCGGGTCAGTAAAAAAGATTACAAACTTGGGTAAGCATAATTTGGGACTCGTACGAATCTAGATCTACGTATTTTCAAACCTAAATTCGCATAGACCTGGAAGAACTGTGTCTGAAAATACTTGAGTTAGCAAAAAAAATTCGGACTTGTGTAGGAAATTTGGAACCGGACCCTCACAGTTTCGGAATTCCGAGATCATGGTACATAATTTTATTAATTTTCTACAAATACGATTGAAAAAAGTGTGTGTGTGTGTGTGTATATATATATATATATATATATAATATATATATATATATATATATATATATCCAGATTTTAAGATCCATCTAGTATATCCATATTTGCAAGGGTCCAAAATTTTGGGACTTAAGTACAAAATTTTATTAATTTTATATAAGATCCATCTAGTCAAATCGACCTAATGGGAAAATGCTTTGTTTAAAAAATTAGTTTCACACAAAAATGTCCAACAATAAATCCATTCCATTTTGCTTTGTGTTGCCATTTAATTAATATGAAGGGAAATGTTCTTTTTGTAAAATAGTAACAACCTAATATGAGGTACGTCTTTTCAGTCTTTTTTGAGAAACTAGCTTCGTTGGTCCGTTTGTCATTGATTATGTTGGTGTGTACTCGTGACACAATTCCATGTACATAGAAAAATACTTATATGTACTATTAAACAGCCTCGGAAATCTTTGTTGAAAAATGCTTATGAATAAGCATTTTGAGGCACAATTTCAAGCATGGTCCACTTCGTGTTAGTGGTTGTTATTGAATGATTCGGATACTCCTCCGTGAGTAGTTCGAAATGGTATATTCATATGCTTAAAATGGTGCTTGGGTGAATGAGAAATTGTTGCTCAAAGTTCACCCATTGGTGTTGGAAAATAAAGAAAAGTAAGCTTGTCCCATATGGGAAAGCTATAGAGGGAATATTATGCTTATATATGATTGCTCATATGTAGATGGGTAAGAGTTGTAAGGATAGAGGCTCTCTCTACGTGCGCGGGGGGGGTGCAAATCAAATCCGAATCAAGCTTGGCTCGTGTGCACCCGCGTGTCCTGCGTACACGAATGCCGGACCAAATTGTGCGGGCCTGGCCCAGCCAATTTTTGCATGTCTCTTTAATTTTTCAAGGCCTTTTAAAGTTCCATAACAGTTGAATTAATGACTTTAATCAACTTGGTGGTTACAAGCAATAGAATGTCTCCCACTCATGTGATTTATTGGCATGTTAATTTCTTTAAAATTAGTAGAATTGTATTTTCGTTTTCTTTAGTTGAATACAGAAAACAATTTCTTGCTAAGGAGAGTTCAAACACTTCAGTTGTTCGTTGCAGTCGAATTTGGTGGTGCCCAATTTCGTCTATTTTCCGTTGCATCCTGAGAAACAGACGTCTCGCGTTCTACTGCACCAATCGGTAGGGGACGAATTTGTTTTAAGGAGATTGTTGCCGCATCAACAAGCCTCAGAATTCTCTCAGTTCGCGCTGCTTTCTTGCTGATCTTTTACTGTCGACTGTTTTACTTAGTTCTCGTTCTCTGTCTGTACTTGTCCTGTTGTTATTCTGTTTGTTGTAGCACTTTCGTTAATTGTATCATTTCAGTTCAGCTTACTGTTTGTTCAAAGTCCATTGTAAGAACACAGTAACCAAATAAGTTGTAATAGTCTTAAAACAAATTCGGCTCTGTGGATATGGAAAACAGTCCAAACACAGTAGATCCGACTATGGCAGCCTCTTCGGCTGGCCAGAATATTGTGGCAGCCCCCGTGGCTGGCCAAAGTGCAGTGGCAGCCTCTTCGGCTGGCCAACTTGCTTCAGCCTCTGGGCTTAATATGGCAGCCGCTGTGGCTAGCCAAAGTTTTACTGCCTCTGTGGCTAGACAACTTGTTGGACATGTGAGCCATGTCAATCCTGCTGCAGAAAAACCTGAAAAATTCAGTGGAAATAATTTTAAACGGTGGCAACAGAAAATGTTTTTCTACTTGACCACGTTGAACCTTGCGAGGTTTCTAAAGGAAGATGCTCCTGAACCCGTGGAGGGTGAGATTGATATCCAAGTGATCAGTGCGATCGATGCTTGGAAACATTCTGAATTCCTATGTAGGAATTATGTGCTGAATGGGCTGAGTGATTCCTTTTACAGTGTGTATGCCGGGATGAAAACAGCAAAAGGGCTTTGGGAATCTTTAGACCGAAAAAATAAAACTGAGGATGCCGGTACTAAGAAATTTGTCGTAGGCCGTTTCCTAGATTTTAAGATGGTTGATTCCAAAACTGTATTAAGTCAAGTACAAGAATTGCAAATTATTCTAGCAGAAATTCATGCTGAGGGGATGGTTTTAAGTGAAACCTTCCAAGTAGCCTCGATAATTGAAAAACTACCACCTGGTTGGAAAGATTTCAAGAATTATTTAAAGCATAAGCGAAAAGAAATGAGCATTGAAGACTTGGTTCTTAAGCTTAGAATTGAGGAAGATTACAGAGTATCTGACAAGAGAGGAATAACTCATGAAGCCAAAGCAAATGTTGTTGAACATGGCCATAAGAACAAGAACCCTAAGAACAAAGGGTCAAAGATGGGCCTTAAAGGAGGAGTTTCCAAGAAATCCAAATTTCAAGGAAGATGCTTCAACTGTGACAAAATGGGTCACAAGTCTTCTGAGTGCAGACTGCCGAAGAAGAAAAAGAATCAAGAGGCTAATGTGATGGAAAATATGACTTAAGATGTTTCAGACATTAACCTTTCAGTTGTGGTTTCTGAGGTGAATCTGGTGGGTTCTAACCCAAGAGAGTTGTGGATTGACACTGGTGCCACTCGACATGTGTGCTCGGACAAGAGCATGTTTTCTTCATTTGAGCCTACTGGTAATGGGGAAAAATTATACATGGGAAATTGTAGGCATTGTATTTTTGCATGTGAAACCCTATGATGAGTCTCATTTGGAGGCACTACCTTTTGAGTTACGGAAGCCGCGGGAAACGGATATCGGAAGGGGAAATTCAGAATAAACAAGCTCACTGTCTTCGTTAGTGCTGCGTTCGTTACTGCGTTCGAACGTCAAACAGATTGCGGGCGTTCGTGTCGCGTTTGAGGAAGAGTTCGAATGGTGTCGGTAATTCTGGTTTTGCTGCTAGCCTCACACCCCAGCCCATTTAGCTCCCCAAAGCCCATAAAACACATCCCAAAATAAATAAATAAATATTAATTTAAATATTAAACATTAAATAAAATATTTAAACCATTTACCAATTAAATAAAACATTTACCAAACTTAAACTAAAATTAAAAAGAAGATATGCCTAATTAAAATCAATCTTAACCAATTTAAGCTAATCAAATATAATCATTCCTAATCTAATAAGATAATTACCAATCTAAAATATTTGTATTCCTAAACCAACACAAATTAAATATTACAACTTCCTAATTTAAAATATTTTGTCCCCCCTCAATCTTGTGTATACCTTTCTTGGAAATCCTAATTGAATACCAAAATTCTTTCCTTGTGAGACAAGAAGAAAACCCTAGACATCTTCTATATAAACAACCTCTAACCAAAGCCATCCTCTGCTGGACACAAAGAATTCACGCCCAACTCTCTCTAATACACGCCCAAGACACTTCACATATACACAAAAAAGAGAACAAAGAGCCCTAACCACCTCCTCCATAGCCGAGACAATAAGAGCCTCAATCCTCAACCATAACCGAGACCACCACAAGCAATAACCCTCCTTAGCCAAATCAAAACACTCCCCTCCTGCACCGAGAACACATCCCCCCCATACAGCCCTTACAATCACTAAAACACCCCCTAACAAACACTCAAAAACAGCCCCTGAATCATCTTAAAACAGCAGCCCAAATGCTCTTAAAATAGTCCCTAAAAACCTTAAAAACAGTAACATAAAAACTGCATAGATAATCTTAAAAATAATCACACACAACTGCACTAAGAACCCACGCAAACTTGGAACAGTTCATTGAAAACGTTAAAACAGGTGGCCCGAGCAGTGAGCAGCAAGACAGAGGCCGAACAGGAGCAGAACGGAGTTCGAACCGCAAGCAAAACAGCAAAGCAGTGAGCTAGGACGCTGAACCAGTGAACCAGAAAAGTGGCGGAGCTTTACCCCTTCCGATCTTCGTGAAACGCGAGTCCGAGAGACGGCTTAAAAGGTTAGACCTGAGGGTACTTTTCACACACACATCTCTACGTGATTTTTTTTTTATTTTGATTATATTTTACTTATTCGTTGAATCCTGTTTATGTATGATGTGTGTTGTGGGTATGGGATGAATGAGAAATGTGTTAACTCTCGCGGTATATCGGATGGAAACCCAGACATAAATTTCATAGCCGATTCCGAATAGACGGTAATATAATATGTACTCGGGACACAACTCCACGTACCGCTTGAGTAAACGGCACTATCTTTTACCTTGTGTTGCTTTGGTTTGTTTATTTTTCATCACTTGAATTCCGTATGTTGTTTATTTATGCATGATTCAATCAAGCACATGGGCTTAGTGAGTTAGTCCAAATGGGTCCTCTATTTGAGAGACGAAGAGCCGAAAAGGCCACCTTTGTGACACTACTTCGCCGCGCCGGTTGATGTGTGTTCGGTTGGATGCAAGATACGTTCAATCGGGCATACTTAGTTTGATATTATCGACTTTATCTTTTTATGCATGGTTCAATCAAGCGCATGGGCTTAGTAAGTGGAATGAAAGATCCCTTATGGGGAAGGGTTAAAACCCTTTACCACGATGCTTTGCCGCGCCGGTTGATGTGTGTTCGGATTGGACGTAAGATGTGTTCAATCGGCCATACTTGGTTTTGATATGATTGGCTCTATTTTTGTATGTGTGATGTGACGCGCATGAGCTTAGTATGTTGGTCTAAAGGTCCTCTCTTTGAGAGACCAAGAGCCCCAAAAGGCCACCTTTACGGCAGTACTTCGCCGCGCCCTTTTATTTTGTTGTCTATGTATTGCGTCTCATTTCATGCATCAGGTTTGTTCCCGTTCGAACGCGTTTACGAACGCAACTCGAACGCGCATACATTTTTGCCTCATCATGCATCAGGTCTCATTTTCGTTCGAACGCGTTCACGAACGCCATACGAACGTGAGCATTCTGTTTCACTTCCGTTCGAACGCGTTAACAAACGCCATACGAACGTGAGCATTCTGTTTCATTTCCGTTCGAACGCGTTAACAAACGCCATACGAACGTGAGCATTCTGTTTCATTTCTGTTCGAACGCGTTTACGAACGCTACACGAACGCGAACACACTGAACTGAGACATATTCATCACATGCCACGTATAATTGTTTCTTAGGTGATTTTTTATGGAACCACACATAGCCATTCTTATCTTTGTGCACATAATAATGAAAAGCATGTTTATTCCATTAGTTGCGTCGTTTGCCTTAGTCTTGATTTAACGCATTACGATTCATATGCCTATGCCATGATGACTTTGGAGTATTATTTCTTGTGATATATCAGATGGAAACCCAGACATAAATTCCGTAGCCGATTCCGAATGGACGGTAATGCGGTCTGTACTTGGGATACAATTCCACGTATCACTTGGAAAAGTGCTCACATGTATGCTTGTGCGGATATTATGTATGCTTGTGTTTTCATGAATATGATATGCTGAATGAAGTTGTATGTTCATTGTTACTTTGAGGTATTTTTAGGCATGTGTTATTAGATATGAGATATATGTGAAATGTATGTATGAGTGTTATTTTGTACCCATGAATATAGAAGCATGATATTCTTAGGAATAAGTGTTAGTTGAGCCTGATTAAATTATTATGTAAATCCTTTCATTACAAATGGCATAAGTAAGGGACCATTCTGAACCCAACGGTTTGAGGTCTTCCCTTGCGAGGGGTGAGTGCGGCCTTAAATCTCATTTTCCCGGTTCACACCGGGTGGCGACTCCATTATTCTCCGGTTTAGTCCCCCGTGGCTACTCCGTACTCCCGACCGGGCCGCGAGCCCGGGACAGCATGCGTCGCCCCAGATTTCTGTGTTCCCACAGAAATTCAGCAACATCTGAGATTGAAGGTCAAGGCAAGGTGATTCTAAAGATGACCTCTGGGAAAGAGTTGACTTTGAACAACGTTCTGTATGTACCAGAAATACGGAAGAATCTTGTGTCTGGATCACTTCTGAACAAGCACGGATTCCGGATGGTGTTCGAGTCTGATAAAGTAGTTTTTAACTAAAAATGGGATGTATGTGGGAAAATGGTATGTAACTGATGGGCTCTTTAAGCTCAATGTAATGGTTGTTAAACCTAAGAATATCAATAAAGCTAGTTCTTCTGCTTATATTGTTGAGTACTCTAATCTATGGCATGGTAGATTAGGACATGTTAATTTTAATTCATTACGGAAATTAATTAACATGAACCACATTCCCAATTTTAAAATTGATAACAAACATAAGTGTGATACTTGTGTTGAGGCAAAACTGATTAGATCATCTTTTCATAGTATTGAAAGAAACTCTGAACCACTTGATCTAATACATACCGATGTATGTGATTTTAATTCAATACAATCAAGAGGTGGTAATAAATATTTTATTACCTTTATTGATGATTGCACAAGATTTTGCTATGTGTATTTGATGAAAAGTAAGGAAGAAGCTATAGAGAAATTTATTCTCTATAAGAATGAAGTTGAGAACCAACTGAATAAAAGAATTAAGGAGTTAAGAAGTGATCGTGGTGGTGATTATGTTTTTCCTTTTGAATCACTTTGTGAACAAAATGGAATCATACATCAAACCACAGCTCCTTATTCACCTCAATCCAATGGGATTGCAGAACGTAAGAATCGTACCTTGAAAGAGATGATGAACGCTATGTTAATCAGCTCTGGCTTACCTCAGAATATGTGGGGAGAAGCTGTTTTATCAGCTAATTACCTTTTAAATAAGGTACCACGGAAAGAAGCAGGAAAAACTCCTTATGAAATGTGGAAAGGAAGAGTACCTTCCTATAAATTTCTTCGAGTGTGGGGGTGTCTTGCCAAGGTAATTATTCCTCCACCTAAAAAGGTGAAGATAGGACCAAAAACTGTTGATTGCATTTTCATAGGATATGCACATAACAGTAATGCTTATCGATTTCTTGTGCATGAGTCTAATATACCAGATATTCACAAGAATACGATAATGGAGTCGAGAAATGCATCCTTTTTCGAATATGTTTTTCCATGTAAAACTAATTCGAATTCAAATGTGCACAAACGGACACATGAGACTATAATTGAAGATAGTCAGGACCGAGAACAAATAAATGTTCCAGAGGATCAACAAGTTGTTGAACTTGAACCAAGACGTAGCAAAAGAGCTAGAACCGAAAAATCATTTGGTCCAGATTTTCTGACATTCTTGCTAGAAAATGATCCTCAAAGCTATAACGAAGCTGTAAGGTCAGCTGATGGTGCTTTGTGGAAAGATGCCATCAATAGTGAAATTGAATCCATCTTACAAAATCACACCTGGGAGTTAGTGGATCTTCCTCCTGGATGTAAACCGTTAGGGTCCAAGTGGATTTTCAAAAAGAAAATAAAGGCAGATGGATCAATTGACAAGTACAAAGCAAGACTTGTAATTAAAGGTTACAGACAACGTGAAGGTCTTGATTACTTTGATACTTATTCTCCTGTAACGAGAATAAATTCCATAAGGATGATAATAGCGATTGCAGCTTTGCGCAATCTTGAGGTACATCAGATGGATGTGAAAACAGCCTTTCTAAATGGAGATTTAGATGAAGAAATTTACATGGAACAACCTGAAGGCTTTATAGCTCCAGGACAAGAAAAGAAAGTCTGTAAGTTGGTTAAATCCTTGTATGGATTAAAACAAGCTCCAAAACAGTGGCATAAAAAGTTTGATGACACCATGTTAGCAAATGGTTTCAAAATCAATGAGTGTGATAAATGCATTTATGTCAGAGAGACAGAAGTTGGCTATGTCATTTTATGTCTCTACGTTGATGACATATTGATTGTCGGAAGTAATGTTAAAATGGTGAAATCTACCAAGAATATGCTGAAATCCAAGTTTGACATGAAAGACATGGGTCTAGCAGATGTCATTCTGGGAATAAAGGTCTCGAGAAGTCCTGATGGACTTATTCTTGATCAGTCGCACTATGTGGACAAGATTCTTGGTAAATTCAACAATGATGATTCTGCTGTGGCTAGAACTCCTTTAGATGTGAGTCTACACCTATCGAAGAATAGGGGAGATGGTATATCTCAAGTAGAATACTCTAGAGTGATCGGGAGTTTGATGTATCTATCGAGTTGTACAAGACCTGATATAGCCTGTACAGTAAACAAGCTCAGCAGATATACGAGTAATCCATGGGTTGATCACTGGAAAGCAATAGTGAGAGTACTTAGGTACTTACGTTTTACTCGTAATTATGGGTTGCACTATCATAGATATCCAGCTGTAGTCGAAGGATACAGTGATGCTAATTGGATATCTGACATGAAAGACTCAAAGTCTACCAGTGGCTATGTATTTACACTAGCAGGTGCAGCTATATCATGGAAATCCTCCAAACAGACTGTGATAGCCAGATCTACAATGGAATCAGAATTCATTGCATTAGACAAGTGTGCTGAAGAAGCAGAATGGCTTCGAAATTTTATAGAGGATATTCCAAGTTGGCTTAAGCTAGTGCCAGCAATTTGCATTCATTGCGATAGTCAATCTGCAATTGGAAGGGCACATAACAATATGTATAATGGTAAGTCTAGACATATTCGTCGTAGACACAAAACCTTTAGACAGTTACTCTCTACTGGAGTTATTTCGATTGACTATGTAAAGTCAAATGATAACATTGCGGATCCGCTAACCAAAGGGTTAAATAGAGAGTTGGTTGTGAAATCATCGAGGGGAATGAGACTAAACCCCATTAGATAAATGTTTATTACGAAGGAAAACCCAACCTTGTTGACTGGAGATCCCAAGATCTAGGTTCAATGGGAAAACCTACTCGTAAAAGACATAATTGGTTCACTGTGGGGGGGTTTACGCTCAAGTCCATTCCTATGGTGAAATGAAATAGTGATGCTCGTATGGATTGAGGTTAAGCAAAGGCTTTTAATGATTCTTATGCGTCGGGAATCCGAGCAGAGTATTACGAGATGCTCTTAAATAAGAAATCACCTATGTGAGAGAGAAGTGAGGCCGCTTCAAAGGGAATTGTACGGGGCACAATTCTTAGAAACTCTTGCAGAACCAGGTTGATGTTCATGGCCAAAATGAGCATAACAATGAGAACTCAGATGTGTTAGGTAAAACATCTGTGTGATATATGTTCTCCATTTACATGAACGGCAGTACAGTTCAATAACATCGCGTCCACTGTCAGCCAGTAAATGAGATATATTTTCACAAGGGAAGGTTCAAAGGCTGAGGCCTACCTATCCTATGCAGGTGTTGAACTGTTGAACTCTTCTAGGTTAAAAATAAAATGTTTTATAAAATAATTTTATTCGATGGTTTTCGCCAATTTCATTCATGTGGGGGATTGTTGGAAAATGCTTATGAATAAGCATTTTGAGGCACAATTTCAAGCATGGTCCACTTCGTGTTAGTGGTTGTTATTGAATGATTCGGATACTCTTACGTGAGTAGTTCGAAATGGTATATTCATATGCTTAAAATGGTGTTTGGGTGAATGAGAAATTGTTGCTCAAAGTTCACCCATTGGTGTTGGAAAATAAAGAAAAGTAAGCTTGTCCCATATGGGAAAGCTATAGAGGGAATATTATGCTTATATATGATTGCCCATATGTAGATGGGTAAGAGTTGTAAGGATAGAGGCTCTCTCTACGTGCGCAGGGGGGGTGCAAATCAAATCCGAATCAAGCTTGGCTCGTGTGCACCCGCGTGTCCTGCGTACACGAATGCCGGACCAAATTGTGCGGGTCTGGCCCAGCCAATTTTTGCATGTCTCTGTAATTTTTCAAGGCCTTTTAAAGTTCCATAACAGTTGAATTAATGACATTAATCAACTTGGTGGTTACAAGCAATAGAAGGTCTCCCACTCATGTGATTTATTGGCATGTTAATTTCTTTAAAATTAGTAGAATTGTATTTTCGTTTTCTTTAGTTGAATACAGAAAACAATTTTTTGTTAAGGAGAGTTCAAACACTTCAGTTGTTCGTTGTAGTCGAATTTGGTGGTGCCCAATTTCGTCTATTTTCCGTTGCATCCTGAGAAACAGAAGTCTCGCGTTCTACTGCACCAATCGGTAGGGGACGAATTTGTTTTAAGGAGATTGTTGCCGCATCAACAAGCCTCGGAATTCTCTCAGTTCGCGCTGCTTTCGTGCTGATCTTTTACTGTCGACTGTTTTACTTAGTTCTCGTTCTCTGTCTGTACTTGTCCTGTTGTTATTCTGTTTGTTGTAGCACTTTCGTTAATTGTATCATTTCAGTTCAGCTTACTGTTTGTTCAAAGTCCATTGTAAGAACACAGTAACCAAATAAGTTGTAATAATCTTTTGGGATATGAACATGAGATTTTTTGATCGAGTAGCCTGTGATACCTTGTTACCTTTGATACATAAATCTTAAATTGATAGGTAAGAGATTAATAATGCTAATAATAGAGTTGTACGGCTATAGAATAACTTATGGTTATTTTGATATATAGCTTAGCAGAAGCTACAGTGTGCAAATTTTGTTAAAGATAAGGCTGTCGTAAGCTGAAGTAATCCTGTAGTTCTAGCTTTAATGCACTGCCCTGTAATTTTAGATGCTAACATGATCTCACCCTGTAAGTTCTGATGAATTGCAGTCTGTTAATTAATCTTCTTCATTCATTAGCTTTTTTCTTCCAATGAGCTGATCTTATCAGATCACAGGTCTAATTTTTCTTCTTATCCAGGTATTTTCAAGCCTGTGAAAGTCCATCTGATGGTTGTTTGCTGTTATGTACATGTTCATTCTGTGACTAAACCATTTTGTTCTCCTTTTCTTTGTGTTAGGTGGACGTTTGGGCCAAGGAGAGGGGAGCTATTGGATTGAGCGCTAGCTTGAATACTTTGATATAATGCTTGAATAAATTGTGTGCTGAGAGGAAAGAAGCTGAGGATTCATTGAAAAAAAAACAGTTGAAGAAGATTGAAGAGTTTGATTCTCGCAGATCCGAACTTGAAACCATATATACTTCCATACTTAAAGCTAATATGGTCAGTAGATAAATCTTAAATCTATATCCAGTGATGCCATAGATGTCATTTTAATTTTCTTGGTATTGGAGCTTGTTGGTCATTTCATTTTCCTTCTAGGATGCTGCTGCATTTTGGAGTCAGCAGCCGGTAGCTGCAAGGGAGTATGCATCAAGCACGCACAATCATTCCAGCATGCACCATTGTTGTGGACAGTTCATATAGTGCAAAAGATTTTATTGATAAATGTTTCCTGAATAATTGCTCTCTCTATGGAAGTTTTCCGTTTTCATTTCGTTGATCTTTCTGGAGCATACGGATTTCTTTTTGTTGATAATGTCGAAAATGCGAAGAACTCATCGAGCTCTCATTTGCATACCCTGATCCAAATATTAAGTCTTCATCCCCCAATTGGCCTCATGTTTTCTTTAATTTCCTGTCAGATATTTCTGGAGGCCATGGGATGGATCTACGGGACCTGAAGCTGTTGCTGCAGCAGAAAAGAATGCCGCTTTACTGACTGCAAAAATGATAGATATACAAATACTTTTACTTAAAATAAATACACATCTCTCACTGTAGCTACAGTGATCACTGAGCGATCACTGTAGTTACAGTGAGAGGGGTGTATTTATTTTCGGTAAAAATATTTGTGGGTGTATCACTTCTCGACTGACTGCAATAGCTGGTGCTCGAAATCCATCAGCAATTCCATCTTTATGCCGTATTTCAGCTGCCCTTCAATACACTGCTGGTGAGATTTTGTTCACCAAGCAAAGCAGTCTCATATTACAGTAGTTGCTTAGATTGCCTTCAGTTAGGCATCCCTTTGCTGGTATATATATATATATATATGAGGTTTTTTTTCCTAATATTTTTGCCATAGCACAATGTGGGAAGCTCGTGCGTTGAGCGATCCAATAAATAATAAAAATAAATAAAATTTTGGCCTTAAAACTCTGTGGATCCGAGGCTAATGTGTTGGAGGACTTGGCTAAGGCTATCAACTTGGTCCATACACGACAGGATCTTGTTGAAAGATAATTTTAATGGTACCTCATCTTGTTTTTATCATGGAGTTGAGGTCATGTGATTATTCAAAGACTTTGAATGAGTTGTTTGTTTGCCTTCATAACCCCACCGCCAAAACACTCATTTCGAGTTTAAACGGAATAAATAAAACTCCCGACCGTCTCAGGCTTTTACAAGAAACTCACTCATTGGATTAAAACCCAATACCTCAAGGTGAGTTCCTAAACCCTACACCACCAAACCACATTCATTGGGGACTCTACATTTCTGTTCTTTAATTTGGCAATAGATTCAATAGATTTGTAGACAGTATTGTACTGAAAGTATAAGTTAACTTATAAGATATGAAACAAACGTTAGAGTATAAGCTAACGTTAATGTTAATGTAGCAAAATAATCTAGTCTTTGTGCGGTTCAATTTTATAATAGTATAAACTAGCATTGCTAGTGTTAACTATACTTTTATAGTAATTTTTAAATGCTAGCATATACACTCGTTTATAAGTTCACCAAATTCCAAATTAAACGGTGCCTACATGTACACATCACTACATCTAAATTTTATGTGTCTACTCTTGTTTTTGACTCAATACTCAAGTTCCAAAAATACAATAATATGTATTATTCCAATATTAAATGAGCAAAAAAAAAAAAGCAAAAAATCCAAATAATGATATTTGTACAATCACACATAATTGTATCAAGGAACCTCTAATGGTGGCTTTGGTTATCAAGTTTTGGGTTCAAGTTCACGAAATCTTTTTTTTGAGAATTTATAATAATCGGAGATTTTACTTTTCATCCTTAATCAGGTAGTTTAGAGGCAGTATTTCCAAAGAAAAAAATATAATTGTACTAGGGATCTTGCTACAACCTACAAGTGGTGTATATGTTGACAAAAAAAAAAAAAAAGCTAAAGAAAAAGAGACAGGAAGAATCCATCTTTTCGTTTCCTTGCATAGAAAGCAAGTTATATTGGGGTTACAACAGATGGGTCCCCAAGGTTTTCCATTTTCTCGAATATAGATATATTTTTCCAAGTAACATTAAATAAGCCCCTGAATTCTGTTGTAATAACTAAGGTACCCTCATGATAACAATCACAATATCAATGTGAAGAGGTACGTAACTTATGAAAATAATGGACGATTACGTGTGCTCTTTCTATGATTCTTGACCTCTTTGTTCAAAATTATGTAATTTTGAATTCTTACTCTTGCTATGATTCTTGACCTCTTTGTTCAAAATTGTGTAACTTTTAATTCCTATCTTATTTGGAATGATAAAAATATCATCATAAAAATTAGTGTTTTAGAACGCACTAGGAACGAGTCGTACTGCAGCCCGGGACCTAATGCCTATGGTGCCTAAACATCGTTTAGGTGGAGCCGAGGAAATGAAAAATTGACTAAAAATTAGGGTTTTCTCATATTGGTAATTTTCAAATTTAGTGAAGTTTAGGTGATATAGTCCATAATTGGCTTGGTGTATTTGAGATATTTTGGTGGATTTGGAAGATTCATTTGGTTATGGAGTCTAGGCCATGCATGAGACTTTATATGAAGGCTTTATTATAAATAATGCATGTATGGAGTGGATCTTGGATGTGCATGGGTAGCCTTAATTGATTTTGATCTTAATTCACGAGATTTGCGCAGGCTTCGTATTTTGGCCTTAACTTTCTCATCATATGTCTGATTTTGGTGATTCAAGTTGCACTAGAAAGACGACCCCGTATGAGAAAATTAAGGCCAAAATATGAAGTTTGTGTTAATCCCGCTATTGCTAATGCATCATTTAGAAATTAAGACTAAAATCAATCAAGACAGTCCATGCACGTTCAAGACCCATTACATACATGTCTTATACATAATAAAGCATTAATATAAAATCTCATATATGGCCCAAGCTCCAGAACCCAATGAATTTTTCAAATCCATCAAAATGGTCTAAATACACCGATCTGACCAAGCTAATTTTAGATCATATTAGGGAATGTGTTTTTGATTAATGAATTTATGGAAAAAAAAAAATGAAGAAGATGAAAAATGGATTATTGTAGAGAAAGAATCAGATTTACATAAGAGAGATGATTTGATGAAGAAGATCATGCAAGTTTTGATTCAATATTTATTTGTATTACTTGTTTCAGCCCAAAAAACCTCTAAACTATCGGCATTGGGCGAATATGATTGTAATTTGCAGGTGATGCAACTTCAGCCATGATCGAAATCTGGAGTAATTTTTTGGTGCAATTGAGGTATGAGTGATGTGACATCACTAACCAATAGATGACATGTAAGATTTAAAATCCATTTTTTTAGTTGTTTTTTAATATTTTAGCATGCGTAGCAATGGTTGATTGGATTGTTGCACGGATGATGTGATACCTCCGTTTTATTGTAAATTTTCTCCGAAATCAGACGCCACACAAGAGTTTTGTGTCGGAAACCACGAAAAATATACATAAATTATCAACCAGTCCTTGGCGCGCTTAAGTTCCACTTAAGGTTGTGTTTAGAACACTAATAATAATCAATGTTTTCACACTCATCCACACTATGTTTAATAGTTAAATTAAATATAGAATTCAAGTTTCAACTTAATAAGTTTTCAATTAAACTACATATCATTAGTATGGTTGAAAATGGTTATAATAATAAAACAAGGAAATTGTGATAAATATTTAGACTAATGCGTCGTGATTAATTTTTTTTTTTTTGAAATTGTTGAAAATCTCGCCACCAAATCATCTATTTTGGGCTTAAGCGGAGTAAGTAAAACCATCGAGTGTCCTAAACTTTTACAAGAAACACACTCACTGAATTCGAACTAAGGACCTGAATGTCAGATGTTGAGCCATATACCGTCAAGCCACGTCCCTTTGGGACTTCGTGATTATACTCGTTAAAAGCAAAAAAAAAAAATGAACGATCTAAATAAAAGAATTGAGATCAAACTAAAATAAATAAAAGTTTTTCTTATTAGTTGAGGTCGACTGTATGAATCATTTGACACCATTATTATATCTGAAATCATTGTGTTATTAAACTTAATAAGATATAAATTTTTTTTTTATAATTCTTATCCATATCAATTTAGATTTTTCTCGATCTTACTTGACACATCACAATACTGTTTTCTCTGAAAAGAAAGAAATCTTTTACTAACTCAATATATATAAAAAGGGTAGTTTAAGTCATTTCAGAAAATGAAAGGGACCTATATGAAATAAATGGAGAAACTATATCCATAAGAAACATAAAGCAAAAGATTAGGAAGCCATTTGTTATTAGCCGCAATCACTCATTTTTCTTTCGAATCATCTTCTTCTTAATCTTCACCGCCTCTGCAACTCATCATTTTTAAAAATCAAATCTGAAAAAATCTCCACACATTTCTAAAACACTCGTAAAAAAAATGGCAGCTGAAGAAGAAGAGCACTTAACGAACCTCTTCCAATTTTTCTCTAACGCCGCAAGCCTTTCGCCGCTCGATCTCCTCCACCGTCTCCGCTCCGACGACTCCCTCCGCCGCGGCCTCAAACTATTCCTCTCCATCCTCAAACACGCCGTTCAACCGATCCAAAACGACAACGTCGAATCCGGTTCCAATTCTAGTAATAATATTAAGAAGCTAGGGTTTCAATCCTGGACCGATGATCAGATTTTGGCTATTGCTTCACTCGGCCACGCGATCGCCGCCTCATGTCGATCTCTCACTGGTCGGTAGTTACTACTACGTCGATTAATTTGTTATCTGTTCTCTTGTCGTTTAGTTCAGTTTTAGCTGCCGTTTTAGTTAAATATGAATATGTAAGTGAAATTATCAGTTCGCTGTTGCTTAGTGATTGATTGATTAATTAATTATGGATTCTGTATCGTTAGTTTAGTTTAGTTTAGTTTAGTTTAATGGAGTTTAAGCTGCCGTTTTAGTTCACTGTTAATAATTGATACTCGATAGATTAAATATGTTTATTGCTATTCTTTATATTTCCTCGTAGTGCCTTTTGTCATGTAATTTTTTAAAGTTTGGCTTTTCTTTTAGTTTGTTAGAGAGATGAAAATTATGACTGGTGAAAAAATGTTTTTCCTATGTGATGTACTGATGTATGGCAACTCTGTTTTACCAGAAGAACTTAAAGGTTATTTATTTATTAGTTTGAATTTCCTATGTTACAATGCTCACTATTGTAATTTGGTTCTGATTGCATGAATAGTGGAACAAGCAGGGCCCATAATGGTTGCGGTCATGCAGCAGTTGTTGGAGTTTGCAGTTTGTTATCTGGAGAAATCAGAGTTCAATAATGATGATTTTAGTGTACAGGTTTGTGGCATTCATGGTTTTTCTACCCTTTCTTATGGTCTTAAAATGGGAAGTTGATGTGTGCTTTATTTTGCCTTTTTTACTTGCAGTTATGCAAACATTATCTTTGGTTGATGAATTTTTGAGGTGCTTTTGTTGTACTTGTCCGTGCTTTATTTTTTATTTAGTGTTTTCAAGTGATATATTGTAAGAGCTCTCCAAGCTTATATGTTTCATTGCAGTATAAGCACCAAAAAGTTTAATCTTGCTGCTCACGGGGTCCGAAAATTTGCAATAGTAAAACCGTGTTTGGATTTTTGAGATAGGAGTGATTGGGTATATGTGTGTGTGTAAAAGTCAACCCAAACATGAAAATTTGATTGGTGTTCAATTCTAAACACAGAGTCACAAACCTGACAATCATTAAACTTTTGGTGCATTACAATTTGCATAACTTGGTTAATAAACCAGCCATTTTAGAATGTGTGGTCAAGGGACAGTTAATTGATTTGATCTCTTCATACATGTTAGTAGCAGTAGATACGAAAAACTACAATACATGCTGTAAGCATAAATTTGATATGCGACATTACCCGCTCGTAATGTAAACTTCAGATTCACATCACATATCCCACTTCATTGTTCGTTATTTGTCTGCCAAGCCAATTATGTTGTCATGGTTCCATCTCAGTTGTTATTTTCATATATTTTTAAACTTAGTTTTATGGTAATTATTCATGATCTGAGTGGCCTAACTTTTGTCTGAACCATAGAATAATATGGGACAACTCTTGGAGATAGCGTTGATTGGTGGAACAGATAAATTCATCGAGCAAATGCAGCTTTACTCTGTAACTAGCCTTGTACAGTTGCTGCCAATTGTTTCCTCTGATTGTGGTGATATTGTATGGGATGCTAAGATAAACTGCTGTCTTCAAGGTATCTTTTTTTTAAAAGTCAAATAAGTCTTTATTGTGTTGTTTGATATTTTAATTTGTGCAAATGCATGCATCTTATTCTCTCCCTTCTCCCTTTTCTGTCTCTGTTTTTTCTTTAAGGTGGTGTCGGTTGCTCAAGGGAAGAGAAACCGGTGGATCGTCTTGTAATGACATTAGCATCTGAATGCATGCAACCTGATAGACAGTGTTCTGCATCAACTGGACCCACATACCCCCCAGATATGAGCAATGTGGTTTTTCTATCCCGGCATTGGGCAGTTTCTCACATGGAATGCATTCAGCGTCTGATTTTGCTTTGTAAAGAGCTGATTGAATTTCCAGATATGTTCGATGAGAAGATGGCAGGTGCAATTTTCCGGGGGAGACTGTCTCTCAGCCTGAGGATTTTAAAGTTACTTGGAAGTCTTGTAAAGGATATTCCTTATGTTAAATATGATGCCTTAATGTTGCAAGCAATTGCTTCGTTTGCTGATGTATTGCCTAGCTTGTTTAGACCTTGCTTTGAATTTGCAAACAATCATGCTGCTGCTGAAGGTAGTTTTGAGAGCATCATACTATTGCTGGTGGAAGAGTTTCTTCATATTGTCCAAGTTATTTTCTGCAGCAGCAATGTTTTCCAGAATGTTCAAGCATCCATAGTGGCTTCTATATTGGATAATTTGGACTCTTCTATTTGGAGATGCGAGTGTGACAACTCTTCTGCCAACTTAAAGTGCCCCTTAGCTTACTTCCCCCGAACTGTTCTTTACATATTGAAACTCATGCAGGATCTCAGGAGGCAAACATATCAGGCTGAGTTTGACAGAGAACTTTCCAGTGATGGTGCTGATTTACTGATTGATTCCCCTTCTTGCCATGTACGTCTTGGGAAGGTCCCTTTGCTTAAGAAGTTCACAGTTGAGGAACTATTGAAGATAATTTTCCCTTCGTCAACTAAGTGGGTGGACAATCTGATGCATCTCTTATTTTTCCTTCATTCTGAAGGAGTAAAATTAAGGATAAAAGTTGAGAGATCACATACTAGTTCAAGAGCAAATTCAACTGAAGTGGAAAATACAGTTTGCCATGAAGATGAAGCGCTTTTCGGGAACCTTTTTTCTGAGGGTAGCCGCTCAGTAGGATCTTCAGATGGGCATGATCAACCGGCAGTTGCTGTCACTTGTAGCTCCAGCAATTGCAATATGCCAATGCAGGCTGCGACAGAACTTCTGAGCTTTCTTAAGCTGTGTGTCTTCTCCCATGAATGGATTCCTTCTGTTTTTGAGGATGGCTGCAAAAAACTCAGTGGGAATCATATTGATATTTTGCTATCCTTACTCAACTGTCAGGACTGCTGTTCTGAAGACAAGACTTCTGCTAGCTTTGCTGCTCCACATAGAGAGAGGAAGAATGGAGATGTCCATGAATTTTGCTTTGAATTGCTTCACAACCTCCTTACATGCCACGCCTTTTCTGATTCACTTGAAGCTCATCTAGTTGAGCGAATTCTAAATGTTGAAAGTGGTCTCTTTGTTTACAATGATCAAACCCTGACCTTGCTGGCTCACACTCTTTTCTGCCGGGTGGGCTTGACTGGTCGTCACTTGAGAACCAAAATTTACCAAAGATTTGTTGATTTCATAGTTGGGAAGGTACAAGCTATTTCTTCAAAATGTCCTTGCCTCAAGGAGCTCCTTGTGACTCTTCCTTCTGCACTTCACATGGAGATTCTTCTTATTGCATTCTACTTATCATCTAAAGAAGAAAAGGCAATGCTAGCAAACTTAATATTTTCTTCACTTCATGCATTTGATATTCCGCCTGAGGGCTTCTATGGCACTCAATTGTCTTGCTGGGCTTTACCAGTTTCGAGGCTAATATTACTGCTTCGTCATATGATATTTTACCCGCATAATTGTCCTCCAGCATTGCTTCTAGATCTGCGGTCAAAGCTGAGGGAAGCCCCAACATACGGATCACATACGCCTAGTAATGCCCATGTTCATTTGTCCTCATGGGCATCAATTGCTGTCAAGAGTGTAATGGGTGCATCTGTTGAAGAAGAGCCTGTAATAGGTAATCTAGTCAATCAATTGATTGATATTGCGACCCTTCCTCCTTTGCTTTCTACAGATGAACCAGCAATTGAGGCCTTGTGCTTGAATTGGGGAGACTTGCGTGAAACCTTCTCATGGATTTTGGGGATATGGAAAGGGAGGAAAGCTGCAGCAGTGGAAGACCTTATTGTTGAAAGATACATTTTTGTACTTTGTTGGGATATTCCTACGATGGGCTTTACATTGGATCGTCGACTTTCTTTATTGAAGGAATCTCAAACTCTAGATGCATCTAACCTTGGGTATTTCTTTCACTTAACCCATTTAGTTCCAAACCAACTTAATATTGTTGCCAAGGGCCAGGGTTTTCCTGATGTTGTAGTTAGTGTGCTACAGCATTTGCATGCTGCAGACATACCAGAGAACATTGAGGAGCTAGGGTGGGATTTTTTGAGAAATGGTTCATGGTTGTCTTTGGTTCTCTCTCTATTAAATGCTGGTATCTGGGGATATTGCACGAGGAATCAAATTCCAGGAGAGGCTTCATTGCGGACAGAAAATACATCTTGGGACACTGATTATATCGGTGTTGCGGATGGCCTGATTTCCTCATTAATTGAGTCTGGCCAGGTTGCAATGCTATTGAGGACGTTATCATCGTTGTTGAGCAGATATTTACAGGCTTATCAGAAAGCTTTCCTTGCTACCTTTGATAATAGCCAGTGTGATGCTAATCAGTTTGCCTGTCTGCTGCTTCTCAAACATTCTGGATTGGAGAAATGCCTGGAGGATGAACTTCTTGAGAAGATTGGCATCAGTTCCAGCCAGCTGGAGTCTGTTTTTCATCTATTGCCAAAGGTGGATGAGGCCGTTGATAAAAGGGCTTTGGGAATCTTATCTAAGGTGTTTTGGGAATGCATGTTGCATGGTTTTCCATCTCATCTTCGAACTCCTAGTGGAATCTTCCTTTCTTGTGTTCTCGGCATAAGAGCAATAATCTTTGCGCTAGATGGGATTCTTAGAATGGAAATTTTGCAAGTAAATATTTGCCGGGAAACTGAAGTGCTGCATCAGATTCTTGATTCAGTTATGGTCATTAAGTTTGATAAGATCTTTGAAAGCCTTCATGAAAAATGCGGAGATATTTATCGCAACTTGAGTGCTGGCTCGGAACTTGCAGATTATTCTGAGTTGTTTCTCATGAAAAACATGGAGGGTATTCTAAAAGACATCAGTTCTAGAGAAGTGAGTGACAACAATATTCTTGAATGGGTAGTTGCAAAGACCATTGACACCATGGATGTTCTCAGGAAAGACCCGCAGAAATCTCTTATTTTCAAATTTTATCTTGGTGCAGAAGATGTGTCTCAACAGGTCAAGGAGCTCTATAGTTCACAACGTGGTGATGTGTTGGTTCTGATTGACTCACTGGACAGTTGTTATACTGAATTAGTAAATCAAAAAATTCTTAACCTCTTTGTCGATCTTTTATCTGGAGACCTCTGTGTTTTCCTCAAACAGAAAATACAGAAGAAATTCCTTGGTATGGATCTGCTTCCCTTGTCCAAGTGGTTGGAGAAGAGGCTTTTAGGTGGCAAAATGGAAGTGTCAGGTGGGGTCAGCTGTGCAAAAGGAAATTCTGTCTCTCTCAGAGAGTCAACCATGAGTTTTCTCTTATGTCTTGTATCCTCACCTGAAGATTTACAATCAAGAGAATTGCATGATCATTTGTTCAATGCTGTGCTGATTTCACTTGAAACAGCATTCACACAATGTGATATTCATGTTGCCAAATCCTATTTTCATATTGTTGTTCAACTTTCAAGGGAGGAGAATTCAATGAAATTACTTTTGAAGAAGATTGTGATGCTGATGAACAAGTTGGCTGGTGATGAGCATCTGCTTCCGGGGCTGCAGTTTCTCTTTGGCTTTCTTGGAAATGTCCTGGGTGATTGTGGGTCTTTTAAGAGTATTCCCGAGAGGTCTTCTGGAAAGTCTCTGTCTAGCAATAGTCTCATTCCTGGATCCATGCCTTCGAGACCAGTAGGATCAAGGAAAAACACTGAGACTCTAGTACTTTGTGCAAATCAAGAGGGGGAATCCACGCCTCTTGAATGTGATGCAACTTCTGTAGATGAAGATGAGGATGACGGAACATCTGATGGTGAGATGGCTAGCATAGATAAGGATGAAGAAGATGATCCCAATAGTGAAAGAGCACTTGCTTCTAAAGTTTGCACATTTACTTCTAGTGGCAGCAATTTTATGGAACAACACTGGTATTTTTGCTATACCTGCGATCTGACAGTATCAAAAGGCTGCTGTTCCGTTTGTGCAAAAGTTTGTCATCGTGGTCATCGTGTTGTTTATTCACGCTCAAGTCGGTTTTTTTGTGACTGTGGGGCGGGGGGTGTCAGGGGTAGCAGTTGTCAATGTTTGAAGCCTCGAAAATATACTGGAAGTGACAGTGCCCCTTCTCGTGGTGCCAGTAATTTTCAGTCCTTTTTACCTTTTACAGAGGATGCCGATCAGCTGCCGGAAAGCGACTCAGATTTGGATGAGGATGCCAGTACAGATACAGATAGCTCACTCAGATTATCCATCCCAAGAGAGCTTCAAGATGGGATGGCTAAATTGCTGGAAGAACTTGATCTTGAGGGGCGGGTGCTTGAACTTTGTAATTCATTATTGCCATCTATAACTAGCAGAAGAGAAGCTAATCTTTCAAAATATAGGCAAGTTAGTCTGGGTAATGACAAGGTGCTTTCTTATGGAGTTGATCTCTTGCAATTGAAGAAGGCATATAAAAGCGGGTCACTGGACCTCAAGATAAAGGCTGATTACTCAAATGCCAGAGAACTTAAATCACATTTAGCAAGTGGTTCTCTTGTCAAATCCTTGCTCAGTGTCAATAGTCGAGGTCGACTTGCTGTTGGAGAAGGTGACAAAGTTGCTATATTTGATGTTGAGCTTTTAATAGGACAAGCCACAATTGCGCCCGTGACAGCCGACAAGACCAATGTTAAGCCTCTCTCAAGGAATGTTGTTCGCTTTGAAATTGTTCATCTTGCATTCAATTCACTTGTAGAGAACAACCTTGCTGTAGCAGGATATGAAGATTGCCAGGTTCTCACTTTGAACCCTCGCGGAGAGGTGACTGACCGTCTTGCTATTGAACTTGCTCTGCAAGGTGCATACATCCGACGGGTAGATTGGGTTCAAGGATCTCCAGTTCAGTTAATGGTGGTTACTAACAAGTTTGTCAAGATATATGATCTCTCTCAGGACAATATCAGTCCTCTCCACTACTTCACATTGCCAGATGATATGATTGTGGATGCAACACTTGTTGTGGCTTCTCGAGGAAGGATGTTCCTTATTGTTCTTTCAGAATGTGGAAGCTTATACAGATTAGAATTGTCTGTAGAAGGTAATGTTGGGGCCACACCATTGAAGGAAGTCATTCAGATTCAAGACAGAGAAATCCATGCAAAGGGATTGTCTTTGTACTTTTCTTCAACTTATAAATTGCTTTTCCTTTCCTTCCAAGATGGTACCACTTTGGTTGGCCGGCTAAGTCCCAATGCAGCAACTCTAACTGAAATATCTTGTGTATATGAGGAACAGGAAGGCAAGTTACGATCAGCTGGACTGCATCGTTGGAAAGAGTTGCTGGCTGGCTGTGGTCTATTTGTTTGCTTCTCAAGTTTGAAATCGAATGCTGCATTTGCTGTGTCCTTGGGAACTAACGATTTACTTGCACAGAACATGCGTCATGCAGTGGGCTCAACCTCTCCTTTAGTTGGGGTAACTGCATACAAACCTTTGTCAAAAGACAAGGTCCACTGTCTTGTTTTACATGATGATGGCAGCCTTCAAATATACTCTCATGTTCCCATGGGAGTCGATGCTGCTACAAGTGTGACTGCAGAGAAAGTTAAGAAATTGGGTTCTAATATCCTGAACAATAAAGCATATGCTGGTACAAAGCCAGAATTTCCCCTTGATTTCTTTGAGAAAACAATCTGCATTACAGCTGATGTGAAACTAGGGGGCGATGCCACCAGAAATGGTGATTCTGAAGGAGCTAAGCAGAGTTTGGCATGTGAAGATGGCTATCTAGAAAGCCCCAGCCCTGCAGGATTTAAGGTATATGTTTTTTTAGGTTCTATTATTTTATGCTACTTTCTGTTGTTTAAAGCTGCTCCTTTGTTTTTGGGTGGGAATTTATACTTGTGGTGGTCTCTTTGGGGCTGCTGATAATTGTGATGATGCTGAATGTGATATATTTGAAATTAATCACAATGACATTGCGTAATTGGTGAATTGTTCTTTCTTTTGTGTTTCTATCATCTTATCGGCAATTGTATTCTTTGTCCTAAGCTTTTGGTTTAATATTTTTGGTGGTTTCTGCTTTATATCTGTGCCTCCCTCTACTTCGTAGCGCGTAGACGGGGCCTAGGAAGTTAATCGAAAATTCGGGATTTCATCATTAGGGTCTAGACAAATTAATCATAGGGAAATGTTGTTTGAGTGATGGATAGTATTTATAGAGGGTCAATTTAATGAGAAACTAGCAAAAATTGAAGAAATTATTTTTGAAATTCGAGTTTATGTTTTAAATTGGGGTTTTTTTGATATTGATGAGATAGAATTGATTTTGTAAAATTTAGGTTAAAGTTAGGTTAGCGTGTAAAATCCGGCTGGATTATAGTTTCAATTTCAAATTATGCGCCAGTCAACGCTTTTCACGGCAAAATTTCATCAGAATGGGCTGAAAATACCGCTCATTTTGACGAACGCCTGGCCCCAATCTTTGGATCCCTGTTGCCTAGACTGCGCGTT
>SKCR01025333.1:0-156894 GCA_019454045.1 Zanthoxylum bungeanum | reverse complement strand
GCGGAGGTCTGATCTAAATAGATCGGTGACGTGACTGCCATCAAAATATGGAGGATAATTTATATATCCACAGTGGTATCTCAAGTCGAAGGACCACTATGCTCGCTCAACTCGAGAAGATTCCAATTGACGTTGGTGTATCATCTATTAGGAAATCTTCAGTGAGTCATTCAGTGTTTATCAAATAAACACCTACATGTCTATACGAGTCTCCCGAGACTTATGGTTCATTGGGATAAATCATCAGACCAAGTCACGATATACGACATGTACTGGTCTCAGCGGATTTTACTAACCGACTTGTGTTAGTAAATCTTGACCATAAACTTTATTTAAGGATATACAACTTATAGTGACGCTTGCCAATGTCAATTAAAAACTACGTTGTAACTACGCACTACATTGTAAATCCTATGATCTTTGTCTAATATACATGTATCACTAAATCAGATTTAGTGATACATGTATATTAATTAGATATATAATCGTAATTAGATCAAATATGTGTATAAAAGACAAGAGGTGTTACCATTAAATAAGTAATATTATAGAAAAAGACATTGTTCGTATTCATGAATTGGACATAAATATGATCTGGATTGGCACTCCGAGCACCAACCCTAACACTATCAATATCATGCCTCATCTCGCACCTGCCTCATGCCAAATTGAGTTAGTCAACGTATATAGCTCGGGGTCGGAGGAATACGAAGATTATGACATAACGTCGACCCATTCTAAGGAAAGGAACTAATCATACTGTAAGAGGATAGACCGTCCCGAGAAAATACCTCATCCTTTGGACTTCATTGGTCTCAACATGGATAAAACTTCCACCACCACCCCAACTGATCTGGACTAGATTAGGGAGAGGTTTGGCATTCCCGAGCAGGTTATTTTGGTGTTTTATAAGGACTGAGATCAAGCCAATCGTCTGAATGTGATTGGTTGCCCTTTGTTCGGCCTTCTTCAACATGAGTCTTCACCTACCCATGCAAGGGTATTTCACTGAAATACTGGCAGCGATGAACCTGACCCTCTACAAATTGAATCTGAACGGATAGAGGGTGTTGGCCATATTGTATGTGATATGGAACCGAGCTGGCCTAGGAGAACCATCAGTTATAGAGATGAAAAGGCTCTACAGGATGAATGCCAACCCTGAGGAATATAAGGGTTGGTAGTACATGTCAGTCTACACTAGGATCAAGTCCCTGATCACCCATCTCCCGGCCACCAACAAAAACTTCAAAGATAAATGGTTATGAGCCAGGGGTGAATGGGGTAGAATCCAAATCATCTCGTGTGAGGTAATCACTATCCCGAACGTCTTTTGAGTTGGAGGTAACATATCGTCCTTCCTTTCATTTCTTCCTTTACTTTTAGAAATTCTATCCATTCACTTCATCTAACTTATACCATTTGTAACTTGCTGGGGTGATCCACCAAAGGTTCGCCATGAAGTCCGGATGAGTGTGTCATAAGTATCCCAACATGGAGGTCATTATAAAAATTTTGTCAACCCTTCTTCTTTTGCCGACGTGAGTCTCACCTCGAGCACCCTTCCCTCATCCGTTAGGAAGCCTGGTAAACATCGATCACCCGACCATTCTTACATTCTTTTGTTGCTATCCATTATTTTATACTGTCCAGTTCTAGTTCTGCTGACTCGTTCTTTACTCAGTTTCTAACACTTGCATATTTTTTATTACAGGTATGTCTAGAAAGAGGCTTACTCTTCTGCAAATAGCAAAGAACACATTGTTTTCTTCCAAGGTGGGTCAAGCAGCCCCCGCTTCTGAGTTACCACTATAATTCCCTCATCTATGCCGATGCACACCCCGACCCTTACTGATCTGGACCACTAACATACCTTCATTGAGCCAATCCCAAACATCAGCGCCCCGACCTTCAAAAAGATGCTTTCACTAGGTCAGAGACGAGGCTAATGAAGAGAGCGCTAAACGGACCCTAGAAAAAAAGGCCAAAATCGGGAGAGGTAAGGCCCTATATGATTTGGATCAAGGAAGGGGGCGATCCCGAGGATTTCCCGGAGAATTTGAAGGGAGACATAACTCAACCTTTTCCGACCATCATCTGCTTGGTTGAAGACATGAATATCAATCGGGTCATGGCCTATGAAATCCTCTCCCCCGAGGACATTCTTGGCAAGGTCGGCCACTTTCAAGTGAAGGTAATTGCTCAAAACTTAGCCTTTTTCTTTCATCGATTCACTAATAATTCTCACTTACTGATGAGTTGAACTGATCTTCAGATGCGAAGCTAGCCTACCTAATGGCCACCAATATAGACGCGTTTTTGATCACCCTTTCAAAGGGCAGTCAGACTCAAAGGCTTCAGAGCTAGTTGACCAAGAGGCAGCAGAAGTTCAACATGAAGATGAATGAGGCCAAGGCTAAGATTAGGTCCATCCACCATGTTTCGAATATCGCAAAGAAATAGAGGGATGAGGCTCGTGTTGAGTTCTCCTAGAACATGCCAAGGATCTATTAAGCATAAAATTGTGTGAATAAACAAAGTAGGTTTGCGGAAAATACTTACATTGAGCGAATACGTGGATGTAGAGAATACAAAAATTTTACCTCATTGAGAACTGCTCCAAGCCCTCCTTTGTATGAATGTTGAGCTCCAAGCTTTGATCTTTGAATACCAAACTCAAGGGAATAGTTTCCCTAACACCTTTGTTGGACTCCTTTAATGTGCTAGCAATGAAAATTTTGCAACAAAATCTCCTTGTTCTTAAGAGCAACTCTCGGCAATGGGCAAGGGAGAAGGAGAGAGTTTCGGTTTTTTTTTTTTGCAAGAATGAGAGAGTGACTGATGTGTTTTTGATTTCCAAAATCAATTAACCTAATACCAAACTTCCAAAGTTAGTAAAAGTCAATCACACATCAAAATAAAATATGCTTGTGTAAGAAACAAGCCATCAACCACTACTTACTTCCATCACCATAAAGTAAGTGTAGTTGACAAGTGATGTGACTTGTGGGCCCCACTTTAAATTAAAAATTCGAGTGGGCCCGCTAAATACATTTCGGACTCGGGTTCGTTAATTCAAATTAACGAATTTTTCGTTGCGACATAATTAAATATTAAAATCGCTTACGAATTAATTCTAAATTAATTCGTTCGCCCGAATTAAAATCCAATTTTAATTCCGCTATGAAATCTAATTTCATTTAATATATCAAATATATTATTTAATCGATTAATTCCAAATTAATAATTATCTCTCAACTATTCGAATTTTATCCCAGATAAATTATTACCGTAATTAATCCCAGATTAATTTTCTCTCTCTTATAATTAATTACAGATTAATTATGTTCGAGTCAAAAGTCATCGGTGAATCTTTGGGAGCGACCCATGAGATCCCTGGATATGTTGGCAGTAAATCCGGTCATCGGACTATCCGATTACGTCCGTACCCGGTACCACATTCTTACCGATTTACAAGACATGGTTGGCAGAATATTTACATAAATATTCTTTAAGGAATATATAATCTTTGTCAGGCGTAGTATACTAAGTATTGCGTATTGTGACCCAGTATCGGATGTCACATGCTAGGCCTGGGGCTGGAATAGTGTATGCTCCGTACGAAGCATATATCAGATCACTAGCAACTAGTCTCTTTAATCGGATAATCATGACCTTGTCATATTATCCCGATAGTTGCAACATAATAGAGTACCAGTTATGTATCCATGCATGATCATCATCTCCATATGAATGAAGTGATACTTCCATCTTGACATCACACCCAGTACACTACGATTCTCAATAAACCCAAAAGAGGCGTACACAGAACCTGTTAAAGTCCTGGACGACCAAAACCAAAGCGTACCGATTGTCGCAAGTATTAGCGATGCAAGTCTCAGATTAAGACCAAATACACCTACCCTGATTCGGATTCCCATAGACACATAGTCATACTACCAATTGAATTCGAGGGGTCTATCCAGAGCGAAGCTGTTCCCATACCATCGGTAAACAGAACCTCCTATTACACTTGCATGAGTATCCAATACCCAAATATATGATAACTATGTCGTTACGCTTATATAACGCGCATAAGTGTAATACTAGTCTATTCCGCATTATCGATGTCCAGTCTCGATAATACTACGACTATGGATATTTAATGATTAACCCTTCAGTGGATTGATACTGTCTCATATCTTATAATTCGGAACTAATCATAAGGACTTTTATCATTTATATATTCAAGTAATCTAATTACAAAATGATAAAATGGAAATTTCCTTTGTCACATAGTTAATTTGTACAAAAACCACAATGTCTTTTACAAATAGTGATGCTATGGGTCACAATTGTCCAACAATCTCCCACTTGGCCTATAGCCAATCACTCAAGTATCTAACACATGAACTGTGTACATGTCGCTCAAACTTTTACTGAGGAATAGCCTTCGTCTGCGGATCTGCAATGTTGTCATATGATGCGACCTTCTCGATCTTCACATCACCACGATGTATGATCTCACGAATCAGATGGTAACGTCGAAGTACATGCTTGGATCGTTGATGAGACCGCGGTTCCTTAGCCAGTGCTATACCCCGTTTTCATACCTCCTTTGCTGCCTCACCTGCAGCGATGTATTCCGCTTCTGTTGTTGAAATAGTAACAGTCTCTTGCTTGGAAGATTTCCAGTTTACTGCTCCATTATTCAAACAAAATATGTACCCGGATTGCGACTTACAGTCGTCTTTATCGGTTTGGAAACTTGCATCGGTAAACCCAGTTACCTCAAGTTCTCCATCTCCATAGATTAAGAAAACATCCTTAGTTCGTCTAAGATACTTAAGGATGTTCTTAACCGTAACCCAGTGACCATCACCTGGATCGGCCTGATAGCGACTACACATGCTCAAAGTATACGAGACATCAAGGTGCGTACACACATGGCATACATGATCGATCCGACTGCAGAAGCGAACAGGATCCGACTCTTTTGTCTCTCTCATCTTGAGTTTTAGGACACAGTCCTTAGATAGAGTGACGCCATGTGACACTGGCAACAAGCTCCTCTTAGACTAATCCATGTGAATCTATTCAAACACTTTTGTCAATGTACGTGCTCTGGGATAGTCCAAACAACTTCCTAGATCTATCTCGGTAGATCTTTATTCCTAGAATAAAAGCTGCTTCTCCCAGACTTTCATGGAGAATTTTAATGAAAGCCAAGCTTTCACCGATTGTCGCATGGGAATGTCATTGCCAATAAGCAATACTCATCAACGTTAAAAGACAATAAATGTTTAGTGCGCTCCCAATAACCTTTTATATTACACAAGGATCATCCTCGTTTTGAACGAAATCTATTCTTTAGATCTCTTAAAACGTTTAGTTTTTTTAGTCCAAGAACGTGATACTTGCTTCAATCCATAAATGGATCGATTTAACTTGCCAAACTTGTTTGCATGTTTGTTGGTTTCTATTATGGTCCCGGATCGATTATAAGCATGAAAAACATTGCGAATACATATCGACGAAGTTGCGGAATACTCACATCGATCGGTTGAGACGATTTGAAGATGAATGAAGCCAAAAAGCCCACTGCCTTTCACGCCTGAACTGACCAGTCCACTGCCTCCAAAAATAGAAATTTGAGATGACAAACGGAGCTCCAAGATTGCGTCAAACGAATCCCGCCTCATGGGTGAACCTCCCTACCACCTTCGCAAGACTCGTAAGTGTGCTAACACTTGATTTTTGCCACAAAAACCCACTCTTGCCTCCCTATAGCTCACGACATTTCTGTTCAAAACCAGTGAACATTTTGCTGTTTTTGGCGTGAGAGAAGAGAAAAGAAATGGAGAGATGAAGTTGTGTAATGGTTAGTAAATCCTTTTCCAAAAAGGGTTATATATTTTTCATAATTATCAAGCATTACCAAATAAATAAAATGGTAAAATACTCCCACCAACTTACACTATTCCAACCACACACATCAACTATTCATTTCACTTTATCAAAGTGACATGTTGTGTGTCCATCAATCAATCAATCACATCCATCAATCAATCAATCAATCACTCAAAGTGACTTTTGATTTGACGCTTGATGTGTGACGAGTGATTTGACGCTTGATGTGACTTGCGTTGCCGCACTCGAATTCGAAATACGAATGCGCTCGCAATCACACTCGGGCTCGGGTTCGCTAATTCTAAATTAACGAATTTTCCGTCGCGTCGTAATTAAATGATTACGCCTAGCGAATTCACTATTCACGTCGCTAACGAATTAATTCTAAATTAATTCGTTCGCCCGAATTAAAATCCAATTTTAATTCCGCGTCGAAATCTAATTTCGTTTAATATATCGAATATATTAATTTATCGATTAATTCCAAATTAATCATTCTCTCTCTTAGACGATATTTTATCCAGATAAAATATCTCCGTAATTAATCCTAGATTAATTTTCTCTCTCTTCTATATAATCCCAGATTATATAAGAGTGCGAGTTGTGCGTCATCGGTGGATTATCGGGAAGCGACCCATGAGATCCCCGGATAATTCGGCAGTAAATACGGTCGTCGGAATATCCGAATCACGTACGTACCAAGTACTACGTTTACCGATTTACGAGACAAGATCGGCTTCTAGCAAAGCACGAAGTCTATCCAATTCTCCGGTCATATTCTCTAAGAATATTTAAGATCTATATCAAGCGTAGTATACCAAGTATCGTGTATATCGGCCCAATATCGGATAGTCACGTGCTAGGGCTGGCTGGGGAGGATAAGTGTCTGCCCCGTCCGAAGCACATATCGGATGTCTGGTAACTAGTCTCTATAATCGGATATACATGACCTTGTCATAATATCCCGATGGCCGGCCAGCACTTAAGAGCACTAATACCGTATCCTGCGTGACATCATCTCCACTATGACTGGAGTGATACTTCCGTCTTGACATTACACCCAATACTCTACGATTCTCAATATACCCAGCATTGGCGTACACAGAACCGGTTAGAGTCCTAGACGACCTCAACAAAAGTATACTGATTGTCGTAAGCATTAGCGGTGCAAGTCTCAGGTTAAGACCATACACACCTACCCTGATGTCGGACTCCCATAGACACATAGTCATAATACCAATGGGATTCCGAGGGGTCTATCCAGAGCGAAGCTGTTTCCCGTACCATCGGTGAAACACAACCTCCTATCGCACTTGCATGAGTATCCAATACCCAAATATATGAGAACTATGCCGTTGTGCCCTCACAACGCGCACAAGTGCAATACTAGCCTATTCCGCATTATCGATGTCCAGTCTCGATAATACTCCGGCTAGGGATATTTAATGATTAATCCTTCGTGGACTGATACTGTCTCATATCATCTCAATCCAGGAACTAATCATAGGGACCTCTCTTCATTTATACATCTATGGTGATCTAATCACAAATGATGAGAGTGCAATTTCCTTGTCACATAGTTAATTTGTACAACAACACTATGATCTGTACAAATAGTGACGCTATGGGTCATGTTATCCAACAATCTCCCACTTGGCACATAGCCAGTCACTCAAGTGTCGAACACCCGAACTATGTACGGTTCGCTCAAATTGCTGAGAAAGGTTTTCGTCAGCGGATTTCCATGATTATCGTCTGACGCGATTTATACGATCATCACATCGCCACGATGTATGATCCGAACGAATCAGATGAATATAGAAGTATATATCTGGATCGTCGATGAGACCTTTAATTCTTTAGCCTTGTGCTGACGCCTAGCTCAGCTGCTAACAGAACTATATCTAATCTAATTAGATTTATTATCGACCCAAATGGCTTCTATTGCTGCCTCAGCTGCAGCAATAATCCGCATTTGTTGTTTATTCGGCAACAGTATCTTGCTCGGAAGATTTCCAGCTCACTGTCCCGTTATTCAAACTTTATAGTACCGCAGTATTTAACTGTTTGGAAACTTGCGGTAGTGATCCCAGTCACTTCAAGTTCTCCTTCTCCATAGTTTAAGACAACATCTTTAGTTCTCTAAGATACTAACAGATGTCCTTAACTTCAATCCAGTGACTATCACTTGGATTGACCCGATTGTGACTCCATATGCTCAAAGCGTATGAGACACCCTATCAAGTACATTTTAATGTACAATTTCCCAGAGTGTTAACAACTCCAAATCTATCAGTAGTAGATCTTTATTCCTTGAATAAAGGTTGTTACTCTCCAGAATTCTACGGAGAATTTCTATGAAAGCCAAGCTTTCATCAATTGCTTTATGGGAATTTCCTTGTCAGTGCGCTCCCACTAACCTCCTTATATACACAAGAATCATTTCGTTTTGAATCAAATCATTAACCATTATGATTATTTCAAAACGACAGTTCCAAGAACCTTATGCTTGCTTCAATCCAAACATGGATCGAATAACCCGCAAACCTTGTTTCGGTTATACAAAATCGTCAGGATGTTGTTGTAAGCATCCTCCAAGAGGTTTCCTTTTCAGGAAAGCGATTTTGATCATTAACTGACACATTTCATAAATGAAATATGCAGTATCTACAAGCATCTTCAAAATGGATTTACCATGGCAACAGGTAAAAGGTTGAACCGTAATCAACACAATGTTGATAACGATACCTTTCCGTCAAAAGCCTAGCTTTGTACGTTGGTATGTTGCCATCCATGTATGTCTTCCTTGAAGACGTTTATAGTACCAATAGGCACAATGCCTTGCGGTACAACAACTAGTATCCAAACATAGTTGTTATACATGGAATCCATTTCGGACTCATGGCACTTTGCCATAATAGGGAGTCGATACCTTGTATCACTTCCTCGTACGTAGTCGGTTGATGTACCTCCATAAGATTTACATCTTCATGAGGTTAGATCAGAAACCCATACCCCAGGTTGTTTTCTGATTCTCTCCGATCTACGCGGTTCTTGTGTATTCGAAGATTAATGGTACAGATTCATCATTGATGAACTGTTTGTGTTCCATTAAGGACTTCGTGCCTCGAATAGTATTACTCCGATTTTCATCGAGTATCACTATCCTCCCACTGACCACTGCATATCGGTGTTCCTCTTAGGAAAACCGCATGGTGAGCAACAATTATATTGTTCTCATGTGAGATTTATAAGTACTATACTTATGGTTTCCCAAGGATAACCTATAATTGGCACTTATCCAATTTGGGTTTAGTTTGGTATCATCCAAACGTTATGCCCGGCATACCCAAATTATTAGGAATGAGAGAACCTTTATCCTGTTTATTTATATATCCTGATATCTATATGATCTGTCAAACAGATTTATATGGAACCTTATTCTAAATAAGTTTTGCACTGTTAATACATATCCGTTGAAGGAAATGATAGCTCAGAGCGACTCGTGATAAACCTTATCATGTCCAACAAAATTCGGTTTTCGTTCGGACACACCGTCTAACTGACGTGTCTCGGGAGGAGTCCTCATCTGAAAGAATACTATACTCTTTCATGTATGTTTGAAACTTACTGGTTAAGTATTTTCCATTACGATCTTACCGTGACGGCATAATACTATAGTCGATCTGTTTATCTACTTCGTGTCGAAACTCTAAAAGTTTCCGATCTGTGTTCTTCAAAAGAAACACATAACCATAACGTGATGTTACATCCGTTAAGGTCACGAAATATTCATGTTCACATCTAGCCTAGCTAGATATGGGCCCACTAACTTCACCATGAATAGGGCTAACAGATCGGTGGCACTTACACTATTACCAAGTAAACAGTGTTTTGGTACTTTACCTAATAAACTAGATTCGTAGACTTTATTTGAATAGTCAAATCAGTCCTAGTACCCACTCTTCAAAAGTGTGGATATACGAATCTTGTTTAATTGTGTCCCAGACAACAATGCCACAAATAAGTCTCTATTGATCAAATCAATTTGAGCTATTTATTTGTCATTTTATATGTTTTGAGATTTTCAATTATATTCAAAATATAAATTCTGTTATTCACATCTAATGTGTTTATCTCAGTATCATCTTTATATAATGAAACACTTAGTGTTCTAGAATATAAAGGTTTATCCACAATGGATTAAACACTGATATAGAGATAATGTCTCTAGTCAAACTAGTTACATTATAACAGTTCCTAATTTAAGTACACACCCGAAGGGTAGTTCCTAAACTTAGGTATCTACGGTCGAAACAGCGACTTTCGTCCCGTTTCCGATTCGCAGAGCAATCTCAGCTTGAAGTCAGTATCCTGCTCAAAGCAGATTCTGAACATCAATACATATATTTTATGTACCACACTAAGTATTTAAAATCTAATTTCAATACTAGTAGTGAACATAACTTTGACAAACATTTTTAAAGTCAGAGCCTTGCCCTTTCTTTAATTCCTTCGTGTCTGCCATATCCAAATGGTAGTCACTTTGGGATATGTCAATTATCCTTTTCAATATTTCAGGAACCTTAGGCCAAGCCTTGGGTTTTTAGAATATCGAAACGATGTGCACCTCGTGCTACATGCCCAATTGCAAACTTTGACTTTTCACCTCTAGAATAGTCAATTAATTCTCCAAGAATTATTTATTGCAATTTTAATACTTATTAAATCTAAACATAGATTTATGACAAGTATATTAAATTAAGCATTAAAGTCATCATCACATAAATCTTCCAAAGATTTTATGCTCTACTTATTTGCTTAATTTTGGGCTTAAGGTATAATAAGTTATTTTATCAAATAAAATAACCTATTATTTATTCCCTATTGAAAATTAAATCATTTAAAATATTTTAATCCCAGATTATATTTTAAATATCCAACTTTTCAATTTTATCTTGATTACAATAGTCCAACTATTTAATCAACGATTAGTGGTACTATATATATTATAATGATTATAATAGTCCAACTATATAATCAAATATAATCCAAATTAATTAACCTCAATTACATTGATTACTATAATCCAATTATAAAATCAACTGTAAGCTGAAATTAATTAATTCAAATATATTGATTAATATAATCCAATTATATATAATCAAGTATAATACAGTCCAACTGTATATTAATAAAACAACAATATAAAATATCCAACTAATATTTTATATATTTGACGAGTGATATTTGTTTGAGCGCGTATGGCGAGTATTGAACGAATATTGCAAATTCAATTCTTGCCTCCCACTATTTTTCGACGAGCCTCTAACCCTCTGTCGAGTACTCGGGAAACCGTGTTTCCTAGTGGGCTAGGATCCCGTTAAATATCACACAATCTTGACTTTGGCCAACAAATTGTATGATAATTAATTAGGTAGATCTCTAAGATCAATTGGATCTCATCCAACTCCTAGATCCGGTAGGTGGACATCCAAGTCCTAAACATATATCCTATATATGCCTATATATCCAATATATACCCTAACCTTTTTCCTCTGAATCAACTAGGCCTTGGCTTTGGCACAACAAACCTGATGATCCCAGTCAAGCGCGGACCCATTGACCATGGAAGCTTCGTAATCAATGTCGATGGACAAGAAGTGGTCTTGACTTTGGCCAACAAACCACAACTTGGACAAGACACCAATATAGAACAAAGCTTCGTGATTCAAGCACATCTTCGACGGACAAGGGCTTGACTTTGGCCAACAACCCATGCCAATCTAGGATCTTGAGCAAGAATCACTCAATGAAAGGAAAAGACGCATGATATTTGATGAGGGCTTTTCGCGTGCAAATTGGCTACCAATTTCATTATCTTTGTTAAGGTCTCATCATCATACACCCTTAAACATGCATTCTAAATACATAATAAAGCGAGTATGAAAATAAATAATAATGATATGCGGATGGATACTTAACACATTGATCCTAGATCAAATCTCTCCCTTTCTCACTCAAGCTAGCACTTGTATTACTTCTACCCGTTACACTACACTTCTAAAGAAACCTCATTTACATTGAGGGGAATAGGTGAGAAGAGAATACAAAGAGAATAGTGGTGATAAGGCTGGACACGCAGGTCCAATTTAATAAATCGAATTTATTACAACAATTTCCAAAATTGCCCCACCCGACTAATATCCATCCGATATACATTATTCATTCATCACAACCACGTATTCACACATAAGCATGCTATCAATCAATCTAATCAAATAATTAATCTGATAATTATGTGATCATCCAATGTTCAAACAACGATTTGATTTTGCTCGAGTCAAACTCGTTTTTGCGAATAAGTACTCAAAGTACGAATTCATGAATTAAATTAAACTACATAATTAAATCCAATTTAACATGTATTTAATACTAATTCACTATTCAATTCCAAATTAATATTACACTTTATTTAATAAACCTTTAACGACTTAAATTCCAAATTTAATCGCGTCGGGACTCAAAGCCCGATTAACGTCCAACGTCAATTCAATTCAAGTCTAATGGGCTTTAATTAATTTCTTTAAGGCGTGGGCTTCGGCAACCAAAGCCCAATCAAGGAGTTACCCCATAAGCCCAGAAATCAATTTAGGCCCATTAGGCCCAATTAAACTTTAAACTTTAAAGGTTTATAAGTCGCATTTGGGCTTAACGGAAGTGGCTTTGGGCCCAATTGGATCCAATCCATTTGGCCTAAATCCAACTTTGTACAACAAAGCCCAATAAGCCCATTTACAACATAATAAGCCCAAATCCAATTTAAGGCCTAAATAACTAAATTACATGAATCCAATTCCGCAATTTAATTACCTAAAGTGCATTACATGATTAATCACCCAAATCAATATTTCCAAAACATGAAATTAGTCCAATTAATCATGCTCATTATCATCATCACATGTCCAACACATAAATGAAAAAATCAAACCCATTTTACATGCTACTTAGTCTCGGCCAAGGAGGTGATTTTGTGTCCGATTTGGTTTCAATCCAATCGAACCCACAATCGACATTAAATCACCATCGAATTTGATTTCATACACATCCAATGTCACAAAATCAAAATTTCAAGACATTAGGGCATTAAGTCCATTCGGCCACATAAGCATTTTGGGGATTTTGTTCAATTCAAAATAAATCCAATTCAATCTTAAATTAACATCATCCAACATTATTACAACTCATCCAATGAATCAAAATGAAAAATTCCAAGAATTCCAAAATACTCATCACATTCGGCCAACATGAATTTTTGGGGAAAATTGATCCAATCATTATTCATTAAATTGATCCAATCAATCACTTAATTAAACATGTTATAAGCATACTCAAACATTCAATTCATTCAAATCATGCTCAAAACAAGTTTACCCAATTTTAAGCCCTAAAATTTTCATGCTCAAACCTAGGCTCTTGATGCCATTGTTGGTTTCTATTATGGTCCCGGATCGATTATAAGCATGAAAAACATTGCGAATACATATCGACGAAGTTGCGGAATACTCACATCGATCGGTTGAGACGATTTGAAGATGAATGAAGCCAAAAACGCCCACTGCCTTCACGCCTGAACTGACCAGTCCACTGCCTCCAAAACAGAAATTTGAGATGACAAACGGAGCTCCAAGATTGCGTCAAACGAATCCCGACTCATGGGTGAACCTCCCTACCACCTTCGCAAGACTCGTAAGTGTGCTAGCACTTGAGCTTTTGCCACAAAAACCCACTCTTTCCTCCCTATAGCTCACGGCATTTCTGGTTCAAAACCAGTGAACATTTTGCTGTTTTTGGCATGAGAGAAGAGAAAAGAAATGAGAGAGATGAAGTTGTGTAATTGGTTAGTAAATCCTTTTCCAAAAAGGGTTTATATATTTTTCATAATTATCAAGCATTTACCAAATAAATAAAATGGTAAAATACTCCCACCAACTTACACTATTCCAACCACACACATCAACTATTCATTTCACTTTATCAAAGTGACATGTTGTGTGTCCATCACTCAATCAATCACATCCATCAATCAATCAATCAATCACTCAAAGTGACTTTTGATTTGACGCATGATGTGATGAGTGATTTGACGCTTGATGTGACTTGCGTTGCCGCACTCGAATTCGAAATACGAATGCGCTCGCAATCACACTCGGGCTCGGGTTCGCTAATTCTAAATTAACGATTTTTCCGTCGCGTCGTAATTAAATGATTACGCCTAGCGAATTCACTATTCACGTCGCTAACAAATTATTTCTAAATTAATTCGTTCGCCGAATTAAAATCAATTTTAATTCCGCGTCGAAATCTAATTTCGTTTAATATATCGAATATATTAGTTATCGATTAATTCCAAATTAATCATTCTCTCTCTTAGACGATATTTTATCCCAGATAAAATATCTCCGTAATTAATCCTAGATTAATTTTCTCTCTCTTCTATATAATCCCAGATTATATAAGAGTGCGAGTGTGCATCATCGGTGGATTATCGGGAAGCGACCCATGAGATCCCCGGATAATTCGGCAGCAGTAAATACGGTCGTCGGAATATCCGAATCACGTACATACCAAGTACTACGTTTTACCAATTTACGAGACAAGATCGGCTTCTAGCAAAGCACGAAGTCTATCCAATTCTCCGGTCATATTCTCTAAGAATATTTAAGATCTATATCAAGCGTAGTAGTATACCAAGTATCGTGTATATCGGCCCAGTATCGGATAGTCACGTGCTAGGGCTGAGGCTGGATAAGTGTCTGCCCCGTCCGAAGCACATATCGGATGTCTGGTAACTAGTCTCTATAATCGGATATACATGACCTTGTCATAATATCCCGATGGCCGGCCAGCACTTAAGAGCACTAATACCGTATCTGCATGACATTATCTCCAGTATGACTGGAGTGATACTTCCGTCTTGACATTACACCCAATACTCTACGATTCTCAATATACCCAGCATCGGCGTACACAGAACCGGTTAGAGTCCTAGACGACCTCAACAAAAGTATACTGATTGTCGTAAGCATTAGCGGTGCAAGTCTCAGGTTAAGACCATACACACCTACCCTGATCTCAGACTCCCATAGACACATAGTCATAATACCAATGGGATTCCGAGGGGTCTATCCAGAGCGAAGCTGTTTCCGTACCATCGGTGAAACACAACCTCCTATCGCACTGCATGAGTATCCAATACCCAAATATATGAGACTATGCCGTTGTGCCCTCACAACGCGCACAAGTGCAATACTAGCCTATTCCGCATTATCGATGTCCAGTCTCGATAATACTCCGGCTAGGGATATTCAAGATTAATCCTTCGTGGACTGATACTGTCTCATATCATCTCAATCCAGAACTAATCATAGAGACCTCTCTTCATTTATACATCTATGGTGATCTAATCACAAATGATGAGAGTGCAATTTCCTTGTCACGTAGTTAATTTGTACAACAACACTATGATTTGTCAAATAGTGACGCTATGGGTCATGTTATCCAACAATGTTTTGGTACAACAAAACCGTCAGGCTGTTGCATATAAACATCCTCCAAAAGGTTTCCGTTAGGGAAAGCGGTTTTGACGTCCATCTGCCATATTTCATAATCGAAATATGCAATAATAGCAAGCATTATTCGAATGGATTTAATCATGGTAACAGGTGAAAAAGTTTCATCGTAATCGACACCATGTCGTTGAAGATACCCTTTCGCTACAAGCTTAGCTTTGTACGTTTGTATGTTGTCATCCATGTCGGTCTTCTTCTTGAAGACCCATTTGCAACCAATAGGCTTTACGCCTTCTGGTCCATCAACCAGTGTCCAAACTTAGTTGGTGTACATGGAATCCATTTCGAATTTCATGGCATCTTGCCATAAATCGGAGTCGATACCTTGTATCGCTTCCTCATACGTAGTCGGTTTGTCTTCATCAATAAGATTAATATCCACATGAGGTGAGATCATAAACCCATATCTCTCAGGTTATTTTCTGACTCTCTCCGACCTACGCGGTTCTTGTGTATTAGAAATTTGTGGTACAGTTTCATCCCTGATGAACTGTTCATGTTTAGATAAGAAATCGGTGACAGGAACTGTATCACTCCGATTTTCATCGAGTTCTACTTTCCTCCCACTTACCACTGCATTTAGGAATTCCTTTTCTAGGAAAACCGCATGTAGAGCAACAAATACCTTGTTCTCTTGTGGGTGGTAGAAGTAATATCCTTTGGTTTCCCTAGGATAACCTACAAATAGGCACTTATCCGATTTGGGTTCTAGTTTGGTACCATCCAAACGTTTAACGTATGCCCAGCAACCCCAGTCTGTTGAACAGACTTTGACAGAACCTTATTCAAAATAAGTATTGCACTGCTCAATGCATATCCCTAGAAGGAAATTGGTAGCTCTGTGCGACTTATCATAGACCTTAACATGTCGAACAAAGTTCGATTTCTCCGTTAGGACACACTGTTTAGTTGAGGTGTTCCGGGAGGAGTCCATTGTGAAAGAATACAATACTCTTTCAAGTAATCGAGAAACTCATTGCTTAAATATTCTCAACCACGGTTCGACCGTAATGTTTTAATACTTTTGCCGGTCTGTTTTTCTACTTCGTGTCGAAACTCTTTGAATTTCTAAAAAGTTTCTGACTTGTGTCTCATAAGATACACATTACTATAATGTGATGCATCATCCATAAAGGTTACGAAGTATTCATATCCACATCTAACCTGGCTAGACATGGGCCCACATACGTCACTATGAACGAGGGCTAACAGTTTGGTGGCACGTGCACCTTTACCGCTAAAAGGTATTTTAGGCATTTTGCCTAATAAACAAGATTCGCAGACGTCATATGAATTTGGATCAAATCCGTCCAAGTACCCACTCTTTGAAAGTGTGGATATGCTAGTCTTGTTAATGTGTCCTAGACGACAATGCCACATATAAGTTTCATCTTTGTTATTTAATTTAAGCCTTTTGTTTGTTACGTTATATGTTTGAGATTGATTTATATTCAAAATATAAAGACCATTATTAACATCAGCACTACATATCTCAATATCATTTTTATAAACAAAACACCATGTGTTTCTGAATACCAAAGTATGCCCACATTGGGCTAAACAAGATACATAAATAATATTCCTAGTCAAACTAGGTACATAATAGCAGTCTGATAAAGTAAGTACATGCCCCGATGGCAGTTCCAAAATATAGGTCCCAACAGCCAAAACATCGACTCTAGTCCCATTTCCAACTCGGAGGTCTATCTCTTCTGAAGTCAGTCTCCTGCTAATATGCAGATCCCGCACATTAGTACATATATGAGTACCACAACCAGAATAAAAAATCCAATTTTTAAAATTAGAAGTAGACATGTTTATTTCAATAACAAACATACCTGAAGCCGGTTCCTTGCCCGCTTTGATTTCCTTCATGTGTGCCTTGTACTTATGGCATTCACGCTTCCAATGACCCCGTTTACCACACTGTAGGCAGACATCTGAGGAATTGTCATTTGCCTTCCCAGAAGACTTTGATGATTTGGTCTTGCCCTTTCTCTTCTTCTTTTTCTTCACTCCTCTAGTAGCCTTTGGCCAAGCCTTGGCAGACTGAGATGGCGAAGCGAAGTGCGCCTCGCTCTTTTTACCCTTTCAAAGCTCATTTTCTGCTTCACGCAACATTGCAATCAACTCTCCAAGAGTATGGTATTGGTTCATCATATTATAGTTCATGACGAACCAGCTCCACCTATTAGGAAGAGACTGCAAGATCAAATCTATAGAAGTCTCAGCCTTAAGGTTGTACCTAGCTGACCCAGCTGTTTGATGTCAGCAATCATCTGTGACGCATTGTGCTCGATAGATGTACCATCTGACATTCAAGAGCTAAAGAGCTTCTTCTATAATTCATACCTTTGCGATCTAAGGTTAGATTGATGAAGGCCCTTCAATTTTGCATCATAGTATAGGGATCCAATCCCTTGTTCTGGCGACGAAATTGATGGGTCATTGCAGCGAGCATGACGGATTGAGCAGTTGAGTTGTCATCGCTATGAGTCTTCCAAAGCTCAAGCTCAAACGGCTGCTCAATTTCGGGCTTAGGCCCGAGAGGTATTTCTATCGTATAGAGCATCTTCTCGGCCCCCAGGACAATCCTGAGGTTCATATCTCAGTCGGGAAAGTTCGCACCATTAAAGACATTTTCGCCCATGATAATTTCCCTAACGTTGATCTTTCCATCTATCATAATTGCAATAGTCTAACTATTCAATTAAATATTTTTGGGTACAGTCCAACTGTTACAATAAAATAATAAAATATTAGTCCAACTAATAAATATAAAACGACGAAAATAATTTGAAAGCGCGTATTGGCAAGTATTTGAACGAAATTGCAAATTCAATACTGGCCTCCCACTATCTTTCGACAAGCCTCTAACCCTCTATTGAGTACTCGGGAAACCTAGTTTCCTATTGGGCTAGGATCCCGTTAAATAACACACAACCTTGACTTTGGCCAACAAGCTGTATGATATTTAACTAGGTAGATCTCTAAGATCAATTGGATCTCATCCAATTCCTAGATCCGGTAGGTGGACCTCCAAGTCCGAAACATATATACAATATATATGCCAATATATCCAATATATTTTCCGAACCTTTTCCTCTGAATCAACTGAGCCTTGGCTTTGGCTCAACAAGCTTAATGATTCCAGTTAAGCGGGACCCATTGATAGTGGGAAAGCTTCATAATCCACGTCGATGAACAAGAAGTGACCTTGACTTTGACCAACAAATCACAACTTGCCCAAGACATGCTATATGGAACAAAGCTTTCATGATTCAAACACATCCGCGATGGACATTGATCTTGACTTTGGCCAACAAACCAATGCCAATCTTGGATCTTGAGAGAGAACCACTCAATGGAAGGAAATCACTTAATATTTGTTTGAGGATTTTTCGCGTAAATTGGCAACCAATTTATTATCTTTGATTAGGTCTCATAATACACCCTTAAGCATGCATTCTAAAAGCATAATAAGGCGCAAAATAAATAATAACAATATGCGGATGGATATTGAACAAATTGTTCCTAGAACAAATCTCTCCATTTCCTCTCCCCGACTAGCACTATTCTAACTTCTACCCAATTACATAATACAATAAAGAAACCTTATTTAAATTGAGGGGAATTGGTGAGAAGAGAAGTACAAAGAGTCAAGAGATAAAGGCTGGACACGCAGGTCCAATTTTAATAAATTCTAAATTTATTACAATAATTTCCAAAATTGCCTTCACCCATCTAATATCCATCCGATATACATTATTCATACAATACATCCATGTATTCACACAAAGCATGTTATTCAATCAATCTAATCCAATTAATTAATTTTTGAATTAATGATCATCCAATGTTCAAACAACGATTTGATTTGCGCGAGTCCAACTCGTTTAAGAATAAGTACTCAAAGTGCGTATTCTTGAATTATATCGAACTACAATTTTAAATCCAATTTAATTCATATTCAATATTAATTCTAATTTAATTCCAAATTAAATAATTACACTTTTATTTGTGCCTTTTAGACTTAGATTCTAAATCCAATCTTAATGGGTCTCAAAGGCCCAATTAACATCCAATGTCAATTTAATTAAAGTCCAATGGGCTTTTAATTAATTTCTTAAGGCATGGACTTTGGCAACCAAAGCCCAATAAGGAATCACCATTTTCCATAAAATTAATTTTGGCCAATTAGGCCCAATTAAATATTTAAATGCCCAATTATTCTATTTGGACTTTATGGTATGGTTTTAGGCCCAATTTGGATCCAATCCAATTGTCCTAAACCAACTTGGCCCAACCAAGCCCATTAAGCCCAAATACAACAATATTAGCCCAATTCAAAATTAAAGGCTAATTTATTTAATTAAAATATTCCAAATATCATAATTTTTAATTAAAGAGTAATAGCCATAATTAATTAGTTAAATTAATATTTCTAAAACACCAATTTACCTAATTAATCATGCTTTAATAAGTTCAATTCATGTCCAACACAATTGAAGCAAAATCAACTCATTCCATGCTTACATGGCTCACGGTTTTCATACATAAAATTAACCAATTTTGATTTCAATCCAATTAAATTACAAATCAATATATCTCATGCATTTAAACACATCCAATGGCCTAAAATCAAAAAATCACTATGAGCTTCTAGGGTCATAAGTTTCGGTCATCATTCAAATTTGGGAAAAATTAATCTAATCAATTTTTCTCAAAATTAATCATGCATAGCTCTAAGTTATCATAATCTAAGCATAACCAAAACATCAATTTGAAGAAATCATGCTCAAATCAAAAAAACCCCAAATTAAAGTCTATGAACCCTAAAATATTTCATGCTTAAAATTGGCTCATGATACCATTGTTGGGTTCTCTTAGAACATGCCAAGGATCTATTAAGCATAAAATTGTGTGAATAAACAAAGTAAGTTTGCAGAAAATAATTACATAGAGCAGATAAGTGGATGTAGAGAATACAAAAATTTTGCCTCCTTGAGAAGTGCTCCAAGCCCTCCTTTGTATGAATGTTGAGCTCCAAGCTTTGATCTTTGAATTCCAAACTCAAGGGAATGGTTTCCCTAACACCTTTGTTGGACTCCTTTAATGTGTTAGCAATGAAAATTTTGCAACAAAATCTCCTTGTTCTTGAGAGCAACTCTCGGCAATGGGCAAGGGAGAGGGAGATAGTTTCGTTTTTTTTTTTTGCAAGAATGAGAAAGTGAGTGATGTGTTTTTAATTTCCAAAAGCAATTAACCTAATATCAAACTTCCAAAGTTAGTAAAAGTCAATCACATATCAAAATAAAATAAGCTTGTGTAAGAAACAAGCCATCAACCACTACTAAGTTCCATCACCATAAAGTAAGTGTAGTTGACAAGTGATGTGACTTGTGGGCCCCACTTTAAATTCAAAATTCGAGTGGGCATGCTAAACATATTTCAGACTCGGGTTCGTTAATTCTGAATTAACAAATTTTCCGTTGCGACATAATTAAATATTAAAGTGGCTTACGAATATATTCTAAATTAATTCGTTCGCCCGAATTAAAATCCAATTTTAATTCCGCTATGAAATCTAATTTCATTTAATATATCGAATATATTATTTAATCGATTAATTCCAAATTAATCATTCTCTCTCAACTATTCGAATTTTATCCCAGATAAATTCTTGCCGTAATTAATTCCAGATAAATTTTATCTCTCTTATAATTAATCGCAGATTAATTCTGTTCGAGTCAAACGTCATCGGTGAATCTTCGGGAAGCGACCCATGAGATCCCTGGATATGTTGGCAGTGAATCCGGTCATCGGACTATCCGAATACGTGCGTACCCGGTACCACGTTCTTAATGATTTACAAGACATGGTTGGCTTCTAGCAAAGCACCGTGCCTACCCAATTTTCCAGAAATATTCTTTAAGGAATATATAATCTTTGTCAGGCGTAGTTTACTAAGTATTGTGTATTGCGACCCAATATTGGATGTCACATGCTAGGTCTGAGGCTGGAATAGTGTCTGCCCCGTACGAAGCATATATCGGATCACTAGCAACTAGTCTCTTTAATCGGATAATCATGACCTTGTCATATTATCCCAATAGTTGCAACATAATAGAGTACTAGTTCTATATCCCTGCGTGATCATCATCTCCATATGACTGAAGTGATACTTCCATCTTGACATCACACCCAGTACACTACGATTCTCAATAAACCCAGAAGAGAAGTACACAGAACCTGTTAATGTCTTGGACGACCAAAACCAAAGCGTACTGATTGTCGCAAATATTAGTGATTCAAGTCTCAGGTTAAGACCAAATACACCTACCCTGATTCGGATTCCCATAGACACATAGTTATACTACCAATGGGATTCGAGGGGTCTATCCATAACGAAGCTGTTCCCGTACCATCGGTAAATAAAACCTTATATTACACTTGCATGAGTATCCAATACCCAAATATATGAGAACTATGCCGTTACGCTTCCATAACGCGCATAAATGTAATACTAGTCTATTCCGCATTATCGATGTCCAATCTCGATAATACTACGACTAGGGATATTTAATGATTAAACCTTTAGTGGATTGATATTGTCTCATATCTTATAATCCATAACTAATCATAATGACTTTTATCATTTATATATTCAAGTAATCTAATCACAAAATGATAAAATGGCAATTTCCTTTGTCACATAGTTAATTTGTATAAAAACCACAATGTCTTTTACAAATAGTGATGCTATGGGTCACAATTGTCCAACAGCTCGGACTGAGGCAGCTTCTAAACAAAGGAGCTCAAATTGCATTTGGCCAGAGCCGTTATGGCTGAGAGGAAGCTCCAAGAAAAAGTGGCTAACCTTGAAAAGGCCATTCATAAGCTGAACTAGATGAAGAACGAGCTTGCCAAGTCTTAGGAAGAGCTACTTAGGACCGATGATGAGCTGAAAAGTCTACAGGTGAACCTCTCTGGTTGCATTAAGAACACTAAGGTGGATGCAAAGATTGAATGACTGAAAGTCCATTAAGCTTATTGAGATGGTATACCCCAACCTGGATTTGGGGGTGTTTGAGAAGGTCCTAAAAGTCTCCAATGGGGAAATGGGCCATGAAGAGGCCTTCGACATGACTTAAGAAGAGGCTGAAATAATCCATGATCTAAATCCTCTTTCCACAATGCCCTCATGCTGTCCAAAATTCCCTCGGCCTTCATGTTCAACTGCTGCCTCTCATACTCCAACCAAAGTTGCCTCTGGCCTATCCACGATGTAATTAATTAGTCCCCTTTCCTGAGTAGCTCCAGGGGGATTATTTGCAAATCTGAATAATTAATGAAAATCTTCTTACATGCTTGTGTTTTTTCTATTTCCACATCAGAGCACGCACTAAGCAAGGACCCGATCCAATGCATCTTATCATTTTCAACACTTAGAGAAATTTCAAACTTGTAATCAATCTTATTGAATACCTGACAATTCAACCATAATAAATCACTTTAACTGACAAACATATTGATGCATCATCATAGTAATGAGCTGACCTATCCTGAAGATTTTACCCCGACCAGACTGTTAGTCCATCTACCAACACTCCAATGTCCCTAAGGACTACTTCCTTAGCTGCTTCAAAAGTTGCTACATACTCAGCCTCTATGCTGGAGTCAGCAATACAAGATTGCTTTATACTCTGCCATATTATAGCCCCACCACCTAGAGTAAACACTGATCCAGATGTTGATTTCCTAGAATCGACATCCGTCTAAAAATCAAAGTCTCTATATCCTCTTAGGATCATATCCTCACCAGAATACACAAGCATATAATCTCCCATTCTCTTAAGATACTTGAGAATGTGTTTCACAGCCACCCAATGATCCAATCCTAAGTTAGACTGAAACCTACTGACTACTCCCACTAAAATGCAGATGTCCGGTCTCATGCATAACATAGCATATATGAGACTACCAACTGCTGAGGCATATGAGATATGTCTCATTTCCTCAACTTCTTGAGGTGTCTTAGGAGATTGCTCATTTGACTAGTGAATTCCATGTCGATTAGGTAAATTGCCTTTCTTGGAATTCTGCATCCCAAATCGCACAAGGATCTTGTTAATGTAGGATGTCTGAGACATAGCTAACAGTCATTTCTTGCGATCCCAAAGTATCTGGATCCCAAGAACATAACTAGCCTATCCCAAATCTTTCATTTGGAATTGGTTAGCTAGCCAAGTTTTCACATACGATAATATCTTTACATCATTCCCAATGAGTAAAATATCATCGACGTATAAAACAAGAAAAACCACATTCCTGTCAATGACGCGCTTGTATACACAAGACTTGATCGTGGTATCAAATCTGCTCAAAGGCATAAGACTTGATCATGGTATCAAATCTTATGTTCCAAGATCGAGATGCTTACTTGAGTCCATAAATGGACCTTTACAACTTTGAAACCTTTTGCTCTTGATCTTGGATTATAAACCCCTCCAGTTCTACCATATAGATACACTCATCAAGATTTCCATTCAAGAATGTAGTTTTGACGTCCATTTTTCAAATCTCATAGTCATAATATGCGACAATGGATAGAAGAGTGTAGATGGATTTGAGCATGCCTACTGGCGAGAAAGTTTATTCATAGTCAACTCACTCTTTATAGGTATAACCCTTGGCCACTAGACTAGCCTTGAAGGTCTGTACCTTCCCATATGCTCCATTCTTTCTCTTATAGATCCACTTACAATCTATGGATTTTACCCCATCAGGTTGGTCCACAAGTTCCCAGACTGAGTTGGAGTACATAGACTCCATCTCGAGGTTCATGGCTATGAGCCATTCCTCTTTGTCAGAATCATCCATTGCACTGTGATAGGTCAATGGATCATCTACAACATTGCTGGAAGTGACAACTTGTGTCTCTCTAACTCCTAGATAGCGATCAAGTTATTGCCCAACGCTCAGATGTTGAAGGTGCTATGTGTTTGTTAACTGTCATTGACGATGGTGTGCTGGTCAAACCACCAAGTAAATCCTCAAGTAACACCTTACTACAGAGGTTTGAACTCTCTCACATACTCCTCCTCTATAAAAGTGGCATTGTCAATACAAACACTTTGTTATCTTTAGGGCTATAAAAGAATCCACCCCTAGTTTCCTTAGGATAGCCTACAAATAGGCACACCTGTGAACATGGCTCCAACTTAGTAGTCTTATTCTTCAACATATGTACCACCTCGGGCTCTTACATTCATCGGTCCGTAAATGTCTAAATGTATTAGTTCAAGTGGTTGACTGACTCTATACCTTTTCTAGTAAAAAGTCTCTTGGTCATTTTTCCTTCTAAATAAGATTCGCAGACCGGTAAAGTTCTAAGCTTTAACTGGTTTAAAACGCCATTTATTATCAACCTATCTATCCGTTCGAGGCTGATATGACCAAGTCTAAGATCCATAGATATGTGTCATCGTGAGAAATCTTTTGCCGTTTTGTTTTAGGTCTTTCAATCTTAAATATTTTAGTGTTAAGCAGTGACATATGTGTTAACGATCTTAACACATACAAGTTATTTTCTAAGTTTCATATGCATATGGTTAATCCATTTCTACCAATAATAATCAAATTACTATTAAAAGAAACTGAAAAACCATCATCCAAGTGTTTGGAAATAGATATCAAATTCTTGCGAAAACCAGGAATGAATATCACATTAATCAAATTTAAATAACTATTATTTGAAAAACTTAAACTGGAAACTCCAACTGCTTTTGCTGAAACGGCACCCCTTGTCCCGACCCTCATGGTGTAGTCACCTTCAACAAGGTCCCTCCATGAGTCAAGTAGCTATAAAGAAGAAAAAACATGGTTAGTGGCTCCAGAATCAACAATCCAAACGAATTTATCATCCTCCACTAATAGAGATTCGATAACAAGTAAATCGTATTTACTTGTAGCCTTCTTCTCCTTCAGCTCAGTAAGGTATTTAAGACAATTCTTTTTCCAATACCCATCATTGTTGTAGTGGAAACACTTTCCTTTGGGGTTGGCATCCATGGATCATTTTTTGTTTTTTTCTTTTTCATAGGCTTTGCCTTAGCCTTCCCTGCTCCTTTCTTCTTCATCTTTGCAGATTTAGAAGGCTCGGAAATATTTTCCTCAACAGTGGGCTTACGAGGATCTAAAAGCTTGGAGTCATAATGGGTGAGCTCATTTAGTTGCTTTTAAACTGAAGGAACTCTTCGGAAGAGTTTCCATAATCATGGTCACCTGGCTCCACTCATCAATACGAGCACCATGGGTTTCGACAGTGTTAAGATAGGTCATCATCCTCAAGACGTGCTCTCATATTGATGTCCCATCATTTATCCTAACAGTCATCGCTGCGACCATAGCCTCATGATGTTGACGCTCTGAAGGTTGCTCGAACATGCTCTGCAATGACTCCATCATTTGAGATGCTGAAGCCATAGGCTCATGCTTTGCAGTAAGAACCTCAAACATCCCTGCTAGCAAGTAGCACCGGGCCTTCTCATAAACCGTGACCAATTTCAAGTAGGCATCACGCACAGCTTGGCCAGCATCTCTCGCCGGCTCGGGAGGACACTCATCCGTCAGGACAAACTTTAGGTCTTCACAGACTAGGATAGCGTTCATGTTACTTTACCACTTAATATAATTTTCTATCATTAATTTATCATTTGAGAGTATGGAAATAATTGGAGAAACCATGGCTGGAAATTAAAATAAACATATATTTAATATTCATTCATCATATATTAAAACTATCAAACAATTTTGACATAAATTAAAAATGATGCATGAACTATGAATAATGAATTAGAAACCTAAGAGAATTACTATGCCACAAAAATCTATCATCCCACAAATAAGTACTAGGGTAGGTCAAGTATTTTTATGATAGATCGAGACATTCTCAATCGATTAATATATGCGGGAATAACTCTTATTCATATATTAATCAACCATCGTTTGATTTGATCAAGGAATTTTGATTAACATTTAATCATTCCATTGTGAGTGTGACTCGTCGTTTCGAAACCCTTGGACTTAACTAGTGAAGTGTTGCCATAGGGTAGGTCACTTCACCAGATACATCTAGAGTACCTATCCTCTCGGAATCCAAACTTGATATTGACCCAAAATGGACACCATCCGTAGGGGGACGAAAATAAAGCCATCTCAAGGCGCCGTTTGAATCTCACGATTTTGGACTAACAACGAAGATCGTGGGATATACTGTCGTATGTCCCTCTTCCACTGACTATTTTAAAATTAAGGTTTCTATTTTAAAATATCTAATATTTTATATTTACTAGTGTGAATAAATTTATGGCGGCTAAATCATAACTCTTATTTACACTAGTACATTATTAATGACCTAACAAATTTTAACTCTTAAAATTTATATCACTAACAACAATTAGTCTCTACTAATAATTTTACTCAATTAAACTAATTTAATTGGTGTAATATTAGTGACCTATTATATTTTAACTTTTAAAATATTAAAACACTAAGTAGTTTAAAATTTAGAATTGTAAAGTGGTCAAAATATTAATTAAATAATTTAATTAATCTAAGTGCGTTATAATTTTATCCCAAGTGCATATCACATTACCGTCCATTCGGATTTGGCTATGGAATTTATTGTTGGAGTTTTGGGTGGCAATTCGGGTAAACGCAGCGGAACGCGGAAAATCAAAATTTTCCGATTTCAATACTTTTTCTTGGGTAATTAAAATAAACTATTTTATTTTAATTACTCAATACTCAAAAATTGAAATTTTTACCCAAAAATCAAATTTTTTAATAATTTCCGTTTAGCCCCAAAACTTTATATTTTTATCATTTCAGTCATACATTGTCAAATACAATTCTAATTGATTCTAAATCAATCCCAAAATGATTTATACATGTCTAATACAAGAAAATACAATTTGCAACTCAAAGAAACTGATTTTCCAGAAATTACCGAATGGTCCCTAAACTTTCAAGAATTTACAATTTGATCATTTTTGTTCAAAACATGTCAAGATCAAATCCAAAAATTCCCAAATTTAATATACATTATATATACGTCAAATCTCATCACATATATGAAAAGCCCCAAATTTGGTGAGGGTTAAGAACCCTAATTTTATAATTTCACAAATTAACAAAATTAACACCAAATTAATTAAATTCAATACTTTAATTCAATTCACATCACACCATACATGTCTCACCATCATGAAATAACACAAGAATAATTATAGGTCATTTATGAGTGGCTAAGCAACTCTAGAATGGCAACAACATTATCAAATAATGAAAAGAATACTTTATTACACCTAATTAGCATTCTTTAAGTTCATACATGCTAACATCTTTCATCCAAGTTCCCAATCATCAAAAACATCCACAAATGAGTAAAGAATAAACTAAGCTCCACATATTGAAGCCTAGCATGGTAGAAATAATTTTCATAAAGGAAAAAGTAATAAAAACTTACTAAAATCTTGAATTTTCCAAGCTTTCTTGTTTTCTTTTTCCTTTTTTTTTTTTTCTCTCGAACTCTCTTTTAATTTTTGATTTAGGGTTCTTAGATAATGAAAAAGAATGGCTTCTTATAATTTCCCTAAATGACCGAAAAATAAGGAAAAAATAATGGCCATATGTTTTCAATTTTATTTCAAAAATGGAAAATGATTTAATGAATATTTATGGTAATAAATCATCAAACAATTTGATGTTTATCATAAATAATCTAATTAAATAATGTCATTTAAAACCAATCAAAATTGGCAATTAAAACCAATCAAATTAAGCAATTTAGCTTACTTAATAAAGTAAATTAGATATTTACTATTTAATTCATTTAATTATTTAACATGTAAATGATCAAATAATTAAATACAAATATCTCAAATATATGTATTATATTTACATTAAATAATCCAAATACATATATTAATAATAAATGTCAAATATCACAGTTCGACATTTAATAAATGGCCGAAAGATCCCAAAAGTAAGTATTTTCGTTTAACCGTTAAACGACTTATAAATAATCAGTATTATTTATAAAAGTTTCCCTAGTGCCCTACGAGTATATCTCAATAGAGAGACTCTATAGGTTCAGACATATTTGATGAGTGGTAAATGTATCACTATTTCCCACTCATTTAACCTAATATTTTGTATAGTTTCTTGAGGTTTGTGAATATTTTGATGTGTTTTGTGTTATTTTGTAGATAAATAAAGTATCAGGACTCTCTGGAGGTGATTCGGGACCAAAACAGTGAAAAGGACAAAGAAGGGAAAAATGGTCATTTCGCGCATCACGACGCGCAAGCCTTCGGCGTCGCGACCGCTAACATGCGCCAGACCTCGCTAATGTGCTCCGGAGTCTGCTAACGTGTGCCGAGACATGTGGACCAATCAGAGGGATTCTGGTAAAATACACCGGCTTGCTAACATGCGCCGAATCTGCTAACGTGCGCTTGCCACGTGTCAACATCACAGCAAATCATGCTAACGTGTGCCGGACAAGTGTCACCATCATATGCTAAAATGCGTCGGCTTGCTAAAATGCCTGAATCTGCTAACGTGCGCTTGCCATGTGTCAACATCACAACAAATCATGCTAATGTGTGCCGGACACGTGTCACCATCACATGCTGCCGACAATCACCATCGCCATGTGTTGTCTATGTGTCAGCGACATCATCATCAACCAATCATCTTATGCCACGTGTCACAATCACACGGTGCCGACAATCAACATCGCCACATCATCGCCACGTCAACACAATCATTGAGTTGCCGACGCCCTCTTCCACGTGTCATCTTATCACGAATCCAAGTGCCACGTGGCGTCGCCTCCATAAGCCATGCCGCAAATAATGGCGTGTCACGACGCGTCGCGCATTGCGACCCGTGAAGCCTGTCGAAGCCTATAAATTCAGCTCGAAATTTCAGTTTCAGATGTACCTTCCTCTCTGTAATTCCTTGAGAATACTAAGGAGTTTATATCTAGTTTTTTTAATTTCAGTTCTGTAATTAATTTTATTTACTTTTGGTAATAGTAATTTATTTTCTTTACTTTTTCAGTTTTCACTATTCAGCAATGAGGAGGTAACTTCCCCCTACTAGGGTGAAAGGTAAAGCTTTTATTATTGCTATTTAGATTAATCTCCCTTAATTATAATAGAATAACTATTTAAAACTTGACTTAATGAGGATACCGCTATATTGGCCAGTTGGTAATTGATATTAAATTGGTTTTAACCTGACTAAGCAAGGATACCGCCTGGTTGGTCGGTTGGTAATTAATTAGTAATTTGACTTAAATAGGTTACCACCTATATGGCAAGTTGGTAATATCACACAAGTGAATATATTATATTAAGGGAGACATCTAAAATAGTAGTAATAAAAGTGGATCCTTTAACCCTAGCATTTTCTTTTATTGTATTATTTCCTTTTTAATTTCTAGCATTTACTTTTCAGCATTTTACTTTATGTCTTTTATTTTTAAGTTTTTACTAGTTGTAAATATGTGTCGTAGCTAAGCCAGTTATCTGGGGTTGTGATGAAATCCAATATCACCGGTTTATAAAGGTTATTTTATTGTTTGGGTAATATAAAGGTTTACTTATTAAGTCTTAAGCTTAATGCTTCTTGTTAATTGGCCACTAATAAGATTGATCGGGTAAACTTAAAATAAACTTGACAAAGGAATTTTAGGTTTCAGCCTTAGACTTAATAGCCCACGATCTTCCTTGAGGATAGATAACCCTTTAATAGATTTCCTTACAGGATAGACATATACCTGTTAGGCGGAGGTACCCACAATTAGAACTTAACCTTAATGAATTCAGGTAACTTGGTTGACATAAACATATGGTTTAATTGGGTTACACTGGGTATTTGCATCTGACCATCGACATAGGCTTTTGCAGAATTTCGTGTTCCAGGTTAGTAAACCAGTATATTACACAAACATGAAATAACTACTTCATCTTTAAAAAATGTTTTGGAAGAAATCACAACCCTGGATAGTTTAATAATATTAAATTTTCCTTAATCTACTTTCATGTTATTTTCATTTACTTGTTTTTAATTTTAAAAAGTCCCATCCAATCAAAACTCAATCTGTTAGGTACTAATAAATTTTTGACTTCATAAATTAATAGTTTAGGTATTAAGTCCTTGTGGGATCGATACTTTTTATACTACTTGAATGATACGTGTGCTTGCATTATACGCGTGTGATAACACCGGTCAATATTCGTCACGAAATCCAATTTTGTGTCCATAATCTACCCACCCGTAAATTATTATTGTAACGACCGGTGGTCTCTACTACTGTTGACTATAATACTGTTACATCGCGGGACGAGTGTTACATTATATAACTTATGTCTAAGTTTATATATTTATGCATTTATGGAATGACCTTGGGAATAAACAGTAAATTCTTCGAAACTTCGATACGAAATTCTACGATGTTCTATTTCGGACAGCCCATAGTATTTGGGCCGTACGTTCTCATACGAACTCCAATGTTTATGAATTTTATATTGTCAGAAAGATGATATCGAGATATACAAATTTCACGTTGAACAAATTTTCAAATTCGAATCAAAAGCAAGCCAAAAATACAGATTAAAATTATGGATGAACAGTGCCAGATGACCCCTCTAGAAAAGTCTCAAAACTTCCCAATTTTTCCAAACACTTCCATTATTAAATAATTTGCAAATAGATCCCTAGTATAAAAAGGGATTACTATTTAATGTTTCTTGAAATGAGAAAAGAGAAAGAAGAAGATGGAAAAACGTAGAAGAAGGGGGGAAAATAGAAAGAAGAAGAAAGAAGAGAGAGGGAGAAATACGAAGAAACAAAAGAATGAAGCAATATCAATATCCAAGAATTAAGAAGGAGATTGGCAACAACTTGAGGCTTGAAGAAGAAGGAAAAACCAAGAGAAATGAGGTGAGAAAGCTCTAACCCAAGTTTTGGATATGGGTGTTTTGATCTTGAATTTGGTTAATGATTTGTATGATTTATAATAATTGATGATTATATGAGTTTGGTGATAAGAAAATGAAGATTGTAGAAAGTCCCCAAATTGTTAATTTTGGTTAAAGATTAAAGGAGTATATAGAATGAGTGTAAGTAAGGGTTAAGAGTGTTATTGATGGTGTTTTGAATGATTATTGAAGCTAATTGCTTGTGTGGTATGTTTGGGTGTGATATTGGACCAATTGGGTATGAAGAGATGCAGAAAAGTCCTAATTTTTAGTCTTACGTTGCGATGCAGATCTCTCCGCATCGCGATGCGATCTGGGAATTTTCCCAGAAATGCCTCTAGACTGATACGCGCCGCGATGCAAAGGGTTCTTGCATCGTGATGCGCAAGGCAAGAAGTTGGGTACACTTCTTGTTGATGTGCGTCGCGACGCGCCCTGACCTGCGTCTCAACACGAGGGTAGAAAATTTTCCAAATTTGATTTCAATTATTTCAGTCTCACTCGAACGCGTTAGGGGCTACCCTATAAGTCCCGTACCAAATCGTATGTTCATGATACATCATGATATGTGAACGATAACTCCAGAGTGTTAATATTGGACAATTATGACCCATAACATCACTATTTGTACAAATCATGGTGTTGTTGTACAAATTAACTATGTGACTAAGGAAATTACCCTTTTATCATTTGTAATTGGATTACCTAGATGAATAAATGATAGAAGGTCCATATGATTAGTTCCGAATTGAGATGATATGAGACAATATCAATCCACAAAGGTTTAATCATTAAATATCCCTAGTCAGAGTATTATCGAGATTGGACATCGATAATGCGTAAAAGACTAGTGTTGATGGTGTTTTCAAGCACTACAATATTTACAACAGCATGACAAAGGCAAAAGGGTAATTTCCTTTCTCTGGTTGACTTCATGGTCAGACCGACCACTTCATGGTCATACCGACCACTTCATTATCAGACCGACCACATCATGAAGAGACCGACCACTTTGGTTCAGATGACCGAGCATTAAAGAGGGCGGAAAAGACACTCTCAGCATAGAAGGATCGCCATGACCGACCTCATGCATACCGACCAGATAGCAAGGCGTGTTCAGGAAGAGAGAGCCCCCTATCTTTCTTTTCGGATAATGAGACAAAATTATCCTACTATCACGGGAAAACTGGTGGAATTAGTATTTTGATAGGAGAAAAGGAGTAAAGGTGACTCGAAATTAGGAAACCTTGTAAGAAAAGAGTAAAGGTGACTTGAAACTAGGAAGCCTTGTAGGAGAAGGAGTCTAATTCTGTTATTATAAATAGGAGGGCAGGGCATGTGTAAAAGGACATCTGAAAATCATCACAAGAGTGAAAGATTCGAATTGTAAAAGTTCCAATCTGTAAGAGCGAGAAGAGAGGCCTGAAAAGTGTATTTGAGTAATAAAAAGCACCACCCTGTTCTTGCCCGTGGACGTAGGTCGGATCCCAAAATCCACCGAACCACGTTAAATCACCTTGTCTGATTGGCGTATTTTCTTGTTTTCCGCTAAGTTTGCTTTTGGTCCCCCATAACCAAACAAATTCACAGTTGAAGGAGGATTCCCTCGGAGGTGATATTCCCATATTACCCTGAGACCAAAATCCACCGTCAACAGTTGGCGCCGTCTGTGGGGAACTTCAACAAAAAGCAGTTCACGTGATAAGACAAATGGCGGAAGACGGAGATCACCAACCAGGAGGTCCGGCAATAGACTGGATGAGAAGAATGGAAGATAACATGAGAACTGTGATGGAACGACTAGAAAGAATGGGAGGAGCGGACAACGAGAAACCAGAAACCGGGGCCGGCCAGAAGAGAAAAGAAAGGAAAAAGGGAAATAATAGCATATGTAAGCGAGGACGAGGAACCTAGAAAAAGAGGCCCTTATGGGGTAAGATCTGAAGTGGTAGGAAGAGAACCGCGATCAGAAGACACATGGGAAGAAGAGGAGGAACAAACACAACCCCGATCCCTCTCCGACAGTTTTTACAACTCCAAAAGGGAAGATAAAAGTACGACGAAGACATGCAGGAGACCTCCGAGCTCATGGAACGCCACACCCCACCGGACAAAAGACGAACAGAAGGACACCGAAGGCGACACGGGGGAACAGCCAACGAATAAAATCTTGGTTAAGAAAGAGATGACCAGATGGGGAGAAGGCCTCAAGGTCGGCGCGGGAAACACCGGAGGCGAGGAAGAGAGGTCTCCCCTTACAGAAGAGATAAAAACAGCACAGTTCCCAAAGCGGTTTAACATGCCGACCATAGCGCCATACAAAGGCCATTCCGACCCAAAGTCCCACATTGAGAATTTTGTCCTCCTGATGGAAGTACAGGGGGTAACGGGCGACACCGTATGCAAAGTATTTCCCTTAACTTTGGGTGGACCTGCCATCCTATGGTATAGAAGTCTGGCCCCAGGGAGCATCCAGAGCTTCTCCCAGCTAAAGAAATCGTTCATCCGACACTTCAAAGGAGCCTGCACCCCTAAAAAGACAATAGGAGAATTAAGGCTCATAAAACAGGGAGACGACGAAACACTAAGAAGCTTCATTGAAAGGTACCACAACACCGTACTCGAGGTCGGAGGATACGAATCCCAAGAGGCCCTGGAAAGTCTGAAAGGAGCCCTAAGGGTCGGGAAACTCTGGACCCACCTGAGAATCCATGAAACGCCGGACTACGCTACCGCACTGGAGATAGCCAGGAAGTACGTCCTGCTAGAAAGCGAAGAAAAAGTATCCCGGAGGGGGACAACCACCAGAGAAAGGTTGATAAGGAGGGAAGACCACCGGCGGCCGGAGAGAGAATTCCGAAAGTTCAACCCAAGACCCAAGGAATTCAAGCCGATGGCACAGAAGGACCAAGGAAAGAGACCCACAACTCAGGTAAACCACGTGGTTCGAGAGGAGACATATATCCCTTTGAGCAAGCCACCAGGAGAAATCATCATGGAAATACGGGAGAAAGGTCTCTTAATAGAACCAGACCTCAGGAGGTTTCCCCCAGACAGAAAAACAAAAGGTCCTACTGCCTACATCACAACCTAAAAGGGCACACAACCGATGAGTGCAAGGATCTACGGGAACAAATGGAGGACCTAGCCCGGAACGGGTACCTGAACAATTACATCGACCACGAAACCATGGCCGCCAGACAAAGGGCAAGGAATCGAGGGGTAAACGTCATCGCAGGAGGGGCAACGCTGGCCGGGGACTCTAATCGGTCAAGAAAGAATTACAGCCGAGCACGGGGGACGGAGGTGCTAAAAACGGAAAAAATCCCAAACCCCCAAGGAAATCGGTCAACACCCATTATGTTCACCGATGAGGACGCCCAGGGGGTAAGTTTCCCCCACGATGACGCACTGATAATAAAAGCAACAATTGGCGGCACAGAAGTAGACCGGATCCTGGTGGATCCTGGGAGCGCGGTAGACATAATTTCCAAAGAGACATTGGAGGACCTGGGAGTAGAATACACAGCCCTAACCAAGGACAGCACCCCCCTGTACGGATTCGGGGGTTCAACGATCATCCCCCTGGGAAAGATTCAGTTAGCAGTAACGAGGGACTGCCCCCCAAACCACGAACAGTCATGATAAACTTCACCGCGGTAGACTGCATGGGCAGTTATCAAGTCATTGTCGGCCGCCCCTTCATGATGAAAACCAAGGCCGCAATGTCGTGTCATTACTTGAAATTGAAGTTCCCCACACGGGAAGGGATCGGAATCGTGTGCGGGAGCCAGAAAAAAGCCCGCAGCTGTTTCGCCACTTTCTCGCGAGAAACCCTCTGCGTTGAAAGAGGCATCAAGAAGAGACAGAGAGACGAGGATGATGAAAATACCAGGAAAAACCCTGCTCCCCGGCCCGACAAAACTGCACGGCTCGGATCAGCCGAAGAGTTGGAAGAAGTCAAATTATTCGGGCCAGAAAGAAACATAAAATAGGAGGAAGTCTAGACAAAACCCTAAGAAAAGACTTGTTGGAATGCCTGCAAAAGTACCCCGACATTTTTGCATGGGGACACGATGACATGCCCGGAATCGACCCAAAATTCATAAGCCATCGCTTAGCGGTGAACCCATTACATAAGCCAGTAAAACAGAAGAGGAGAATATTCAACCAGGAGCGATGCGGAGCAATATCAACCGAGGTGGGAAAATTGCTGAAAGCCGGTTTCATCCGAGAAGTAAAATACCCAGAATGGGTGTCCAACGTGGTACTGGTGAAAAAGTCTAACGGGAAGTGGAGAATGTGCGTAGATTTCACCGACCTCAACAAAGCATGTCCAAAAGACAGCTTTCCCCTCCCAAATATAGACCAACTGGTAGATACCACACCGCTTGCCAAGGGCTGCTAAGCTTCATGGACGCCTTCTCAGGATACAATCAAGTCAAGATGTACCCTGCAGATGAGGAGAAGACCACCTTTATTACTGACCAAGGGCTATACTGCTATAAAGTAATGCCTTTTGGATTAAAAAACGCAGGGGCGACCTTCCAGAGACTGGTGAACAAAGTTTTCAAACCCCTCATCGGCACGACCATGCTGGTATATGTCGACGACATGATAACAATGTCAGAGGAACCAAGAGACCATATAGCCGACCTGAAGAAAACATTCGAACTCCTGAGGAAGCACAATTTAAAACTCAATCCAGAAAAGTGCACATTCGGGGTAGCCTCGGGAAAATTCCTGGGCTACATGGTAAGTTCACGAGGCATTGAAGCAAACCTGCAAAAGATACAGGCCGTGCTAGACCTGAAGTCTCCCCGGACAGTTAAGGAAGTGCAAAGCCTTACAGGAAGAATCGCCGCACTCAACCGGTTCATCTCACGAGCAACCGACAAGTGTCATCATTTCTTCAAAGTCATCAAGAAAGCTCAAAAAGGGGTCGACTGGACACCCGAGTGCGAAGAAGCCTTCCAGCACCTAAAACAATACCTGGCGCAGCCCCCTCTCCTAGCCAAACCCCTCCCAGGGGAGACACTATATCTATACCTGGCCGTCTCGAAGCACGCAGTGAGCTCGGCACTAGTACAAGAGACCGACCACGTCCAGAAACCAGTTTACTACGTCAGTAAAGCCATGCTGGACGCAGAAACTCGATACCCGATGTGCACGAACTCGTCGCCCTATCCCTGGTCACCACAGCTCGGAAGTTACGACCCTACTTTCAAGCCCATCCGATCAGGTATACACGGATTTTCCCCTGAGACAAATCTTGCAGAAACCAGAGGCCTCAGGGAGGCTAATGAAGTGGTCAGTAGAAATAAGCGAGCATGACATCTCCTACCTCCCAAGAACAGCAATAAAAGGGCAGGCCTTAGCAGACTTCATAGCAGAGCTCACGGAACCACAGGTCTTAGCCGTAGAAGAAGACAGGTGGGAAATGTCTGTAGACGGGTCCGCGAGCTCGCACGGCCACGGAGCGGGGGTAGCACTAAAAAGTGAAAAGGGAGAAGAAATACTGCTCGCCCTCAAATTCGCCTTCAAAACCACGAACAATGAAGCAGAGTACGAAGCGATACTGGCCGGACTAAGACTGTGTACAGTAGTAGGAGTCCGCAATGTAGTGATCAGAAGTGATTCTCAGCTAGCAATACAACAGCTGAAAGGAGACTTTCAAGCCAGAGAACCAACCATGGTAGCTTACTTAGCCGAAGTAAAGAAGTGGGTGGAGAAGGTAGGAAATGTACTCTTCGAACAAGTCGGACGAGAAGACAACTGCGAAGCAGATTCCCTGGCCAGACTTGCCTCTTCAATGAAGGCAGAAAACCCCAGATTAATCCCTCTTATATACCTCCAAGAAAGGAGCATAGGGGAGACCGAGGTGGATGTACTAGAAGAAGAAGACAAAGATTCATGGATGCAACCGATCAGGAGGTACCTGGAAACAGGAGAAACCCCTAAAGATAAAAAGGAGGCCAGGAAGCTGAAGTTCAAAAGTACCAAGTTTTTCCCTAATTGGAGGAGTACTCTACCGGAGAGGATACACCGTACCCCTCCTAAGATGCTTAGCACCAGAAGAAGCGGACTACGTGCTCAGGGAAATTCACGCAGGCATCTGCGGAAGCCACGCCGGGGGAAGATCGATCGCCTTCAAAGCCTTAAGACAAGGATTTTACTGGCCAACCATGCACGAGGATGGCATGAAGATAGCGCGGAAATGTGAGGGATGCCAAAAGAATGCCAACCTCCACCATCAGCCAGCAGAACAGCTGACCACCATATCCAGCCCCTGGCCCTTCGCCCAGTGGGGGCTAGACATTATAGGGCCGATGCCGAAAGGACGAGGTCAGGCAAAATATGCAATCGTGGCCATAGACTACTTTACCAAATGGGTGGAAGCAGAACCATTGTCCATCATCTCGGAAAAGAAAGCCACGGAGTTCCTTAAGAGAAATATAATTTGCCGGTTCGGAGTCCCCCAGGCAATCATCACCGACAACGGAAAACAATTCGACAGCAGGGGATTCAGAAAACTCTGCGAAGATCTCCAGATAACCTTAAAATTCGCCTCGCCAGCCCATCCCAAGTCGAACGGGCAGGTTGAAGCCACCAACAAAACCATCAAGTCCAACTTAAAAGCTAGGCTCGGATCGAGCAAAAGCCTATGGGTCGAGGAACTACCAGAGGTGCTGTGGGCACACCGAACGACTTTCAAGGACTCAACAGGAGAGACACCCTTCTCCCTATCATACGGATGTGAGGCCGTCATCCCAGCAGAGATCGGAATACCAACCCACCGGGTCCGCCACTTTGAAAGCGAACAGAACGAAGAACTCATCAAAAATCACCTCGACCTGGTCGAAGAAAAAAGGGAACAGTCAGCAGTAAGAGCAGCCATCTACCAACAGAGAATGGCCCGATTCTATAATAAGAGAGTTCGGACCCGCTCCTTCCTGCCAGGTGATCTAGTGCTAAGAAGAGTGACCATGAACACCCGACGACCTGAAGAGGGCTCGTTAGGCGCCAAGTGGGAGGGACCTTACAAGATCGCTGAGATAGTAAGACCAGGGGCCTACATCCTGGAGCAACTGAACGGCAAGAGATTGAAGAAGCCATGGAACACCGAGATGTTAAGAAAGTACTTCCCATAAAGATCAACTTTGCTCTTTTTTCTTTTTCTCCTTTTTGCAGAAGCTAAAACGCCAGAAGTGCTGTTGTAAAAGGGGCGGACCGCCCCCAAACATGAATAAAATTCTTTTTTTTCGGATGGATTTCGCCCGCTGAGGCCGCTTATTTTATCCAGCTCGGGGTCGGGCGATGTCCCACCGAGTCTGTCTTTGGACTGGGGACGTAACATTCCCCCAGTGCCAAGTGATTCAAACAGCTCGGGGTCGGGCGATGTCCCACCGAGTCTGTCTTTGGACTGGGGACGTAACATTCCCCCAGGGCCAAGTGATTCAAACAGCTCGGGGTCGGGCGATGTCCCACCGAGTCTGTCTTTGGACTGGGGACGTAACATTCCCCCAGGGCCAAGTGATTCAAACAGCTCGGGGTCGGGCGATGTCCCACCGAGTCTGTCTTTGGACTGGGGACGTAACATTCCCCCAGGGCCAAGTGATTCAAACAGCTCGGTGTCGGGCGATGTCCCACCGAGTCTGTCTTTGGACTGGGGACGTAACATTCCCCCAGGGCCAAGTGATTCAAACAGCTCGGGGTCGGGCGATGTCCCACCGAGTCTGTCTTTGGACTGGGGACGTAACATTCCCCCCAGTGCCAAGTGATTCAAACAGCTCGGGGTCGGGCGATGTCCCACCGAGTCTGTCTTTGGACTGGGGACGTAACATTCCCCCAGTGCCAAGTGATTCAAACAGCTCGGGGTCGGGCGATGTCCCACCGAGTCTGTCTTTGGACTGGGGACGTAACATTCCCCCAGGGCCAAGTGATTCAAACAGCTCGAGGTCGGGCGATGTCCCACCGAGTCTGTCTTTGGACTGGGGACGTAACATTCCCCCAGGGCCAAGTGATTCAAACAGCTCGGGGTCGGGCGATGTCCCACCGAGTCTGTCTTTGGACTGGGGACGTAACATTCCCCCAGGGCCAAGTGATTCAAACAGCTCGGGGTCGGGCGATGTCCCACCGAGCCTGTCTTGGACTGGGGACGTAACATTCCCCCAGTGCCAAGTGATTCAAACAGCTCGGGTCGGGCGATGTCCCACCGAGTCTGTCTTTGGACTGGGGACGTAACATTCCCCCAGTGCCAAGTGATTCAAACAGCTCGGGGTCGGGCGATGTCCCACCGAGTCTGTCTTTGGACTGGGGACGTAACATTCCCCCAGGGCCAAGTGATTCAAACAGCTCGGGGTCGGGCGATGTCCCACCGAGTCTGTCTTTGGACTGGGGACGTAACATTCCCCCAGGGCCAAGTGATTCAAACAGCTCGGGGTCGGGCGATGTCCCACCGAGTCTGTCTTTGGACTGGGGACGTAACATTCCCCCAGGGCCAAGTGATTCAAACAGCTCGGGGTCGGGCGATGTCCCACCGAGTCTGTCTTTGGACTGGGGACGTAACATTCCCCCAGGGCCAAGTGATTCAAACAGCTCGGGGTCGGGCGATGTCCCACCGAGTCTGTCTTTGGACTGGGGACGTAACATTCCCCCAGTGCCAAGTGATTCAAACAGCTCGGGGTCGGGCGATGTCCCACCGAGTCTGTCTTTGGACTGGGGACGTAACATTCCCCCAGGGCCAAGTGATTCAAACAGCTCGGGGTCGGGCGATGTCCCACCGAGTCTGTCTTTGGACTGGGGACGTAACATTCCCCAGGGCCAAGTGATTCAAACAGCTCGGGTTCGGGCGATGTCCCACCGAGTCTGTCTTTGGACTGGGGACGTAACATTCCCCCAGGGCCAAGTGATTCAAACAGCTCGGGGTCGGGCGATGTCCCACCGAGTCTGTCTTTGACTGGGACGTACGTAACATTCCCCCAGGGCCAAGTGATTCAAACAGCTCGGGGTCGGGCGATGTCCCACCGAGTCTGTCTTTGGACTGGGGACGTAACATTCCCCCAGTGCCAAGTGATTCAAACAGCTCGGGGTCGGGCGATGTCCCACCGAGTCTGTCTTTGGACTGGGGACGTAACATTCCCCCAGGGCCAAGTGATTCAAACAGCTCGGGGTCGGGCGATGTCCCACCGAGTCTGTCTTTGGACTGGGGACGTAACATTCCCCCAGGGCCAAGTGATTCAAACAGCTCGGGGTCGGGCGATGTCCCACCGAGTCTGTCTTTGGACTGGGGACGTAACATTCCCCCAGGGCCAAGTGATTCAAACAGCTCGGGGTCGGGCGATGTCCCACCGAGTCTGTCTTCGGACTGGGGACGTAACATTCCCCCAGGGCCAAGTGATTCAAACAGCTCGGGGTCGGGCGATGTCCCAACGAGTCTGTCTCTGGACTGGGGACGTAACATTCCCCCAGAACTCAAATCGTTCGTTCAGCTCAGAGACAAGTTACGCCCCACCGAAGCAGCTCTGCGAACCGGGGACATAACATTCCCCAGGTTCAAATGCCTCACTCTTCCCGGGGTCAATCCAGACCCTCTAACTCATGCTAACCCCTGATGGGCCTTAAAAATTGCAAGGATGACAAGGAGCATAAAAGGAGAAGAAAAAGAAGGAAAAAATAATAGATATAAATGCATAAATGTATACGAATACAAGATTGTAATATTATTACAAAAATTTTCAAGTGTACATAGGGCCCCGGTAGGGTTACCCTTTCTCATTCATCCCGCGCAGAGGCAAGATCTTCTTCCTCAGTTGGTTCAGATGGTGGAAGGGGCGGCTCGGCATCAGGAGGAGGAGCTGCAACCTCGGCATCAGGAGGAGGAGCTGCAATCTCGGCATCAGGAGGAGGGATCTCAAGGCAGTCCTCGTCCACGGCAGGAACCTCCGATCCTTCTTCAGGAGGAACCTCGGGAGCCGGAACGACCGAGATGGGGGCGGGATCCATCACCTCCTCAGGTGGAGGAGGGATCCACTTTCGAAACTCGTCCTCGGAAATGTCCCCCTTGCAGTAACTGATGGCCGCGTAGATAGGGTCCATATTCAGGCTCGGCAGCACCATCGGTATCATCTCGGCACAGTCGCCAACTCCCTCGAGACGGATGGCCTCCTTCTCGGCCTCAAGATCAGCTTCTCTCTTGTCCAGCTCGATCTCTCTCTCCTCAAGATCAATCTCCCTCTCCTCGAGCTCAATTTTCTTCCTCTCAAGACTGTCCCGGATCCGAGCAACCTCCTCATCTTTGCTCTTCAATTTGGCCTCAGCACTAGCTACCTTCCCCCTCAAAACCCCAATTTCGGATTGGGCAGCCTTCAGGTCCTCCCGGATACTATCAGCAAGTTTCCTTTCTACCACGGCAGCTGCTTTGAGAGCCTTGTTTGTTTTGAAATTCTCAACAGCAGCCGCCTCGTGATTCTTGACCACCTCTTTCCGATCAGCCAGTTTTGCCTCCACTTCGGAGAGACGACTTTGGAGCCTCTGGGCCAGACCGCCCTCGGACAGCAGGGTCAGAAGAAGACCCTTGTTCTTGGCCATGAGATAGTTGGCCTGCACACAAAAAGGGAGGAAGAAGTTAAAACAAGAAGAGAAAGAACCAGGATCCCAAAAAACCGAGAAGAAGAGTAAAAATACCTTGGCCATCTGAGAACTCATCTCAGCCACAACGCCTTCAGGAGATACGTCCTCGTACCTCGAGACCTCCTCCGGGGGAACCACCTCGGCCAGTTCATTAAAAGCCGGCAATAGGTGAGAAGTAGCCTCCCGGACGCCCTCTCCCAAGTCATCCATCCCGAGAACCACAGGGCCCTTCCGTTTCTTGGAGGAACTTTCAGAAGACTTCTTCCCCCTGCGAATGTCTTTCTTCTTGACCAAAGCAGCTCCTTCGATCTCTCCCTCCTGGGCCAACTCGGCCTCCTCGGTCCCGAACTGACGCCTCCTCTTCCTAGGAGGCTTCGGCGGACTGGCCAGATGAGCGGATCCTGATGATTGTCCACCAGAAGGCGAGGGTAGTCCCCGAGCACTCGTTTGGACTTGTCCAGGAGATATGTTCTCAGCAAGATCAACCCGAGCCCGAGAAGCTTCAGCATCAGAATGACCGGCCTTCTTCACAGTACCGGCCAACTTCTCGAGAAATTTCGGCCTCTTCGACATGCCTACAAAAAAAGGGGGCAGAGAAAATAAGTCAAAACCAGAGCATATGAACAGAAGAAAAACAAGGAAGAAAGGCATCAAAACAGACAAACAAGGAAGACAAAGCATCCAGCAGACCTCCACCAATCCGACCCGAGGCCTCCGGAGGGGCAACCCGAATAAGGCCCGAATCAACAAAGGCCCCATCATTAACCAACTCCTTCCAATGAGCAGCATACTTCCGAGCCCAATGTACCCGCCTCCGGACTTGACGAGAAACCTTGGGAGCATCTCGCCAACAAGCTGGGAGGAACCAGAGAAGTTAGAAAACCTAAAAGAAACTAGAGAACGGGAACAAAAAAGAAATGAAAGGGTGTCAGACTCCTAACCTCCAGCCCGGAAGACGTCCGGAACCGAGACATCCTCCTCAAACGATCTCAGGACCCGACCCCAATCCCCAGTTGCCCAGAACCAAAAGTCCTTAAAATTCTTGTTAGAGTCAGGAAGTTTCTGGACGAGATTGGACGAGCTGTCGTAGGAAGAGAGGTAATACCAACCATAATGAGTCTTTGGGTTGGATTTCAAACGATATAGCCTCTTCACTTCTTCCAAGCAAGGGACACCCAAACCTGCCCGATGCCAAACCACGTATATACCGGCCACAATCCTCCAACTATTCAAACTTAATTGGCAAGGGGCAATCCCCATCTCAGCAAGCATCCAAGCAAAATAACGCTGCATCGGCAGACGTAGCCCACACTCGAAGAAAGTAGGAAGAAGTGCCACCGAGCCCTCGTCAGGCTGACTGGCACGATCCATTGGGCCAGGAACTTCAAGAGCAATGTCTATTGGAATGCTGTATCGTTGTCGCAACAGCGCCAGGTCATCCTCAGTTATCTTAGAAGGACGATTCATATCCAAAGCCGACGACCCAAGCTCCCCGGGCTCTGGGTCCTTCCGAGGAACCCTCTGATGATAGGAGTCATTCTCGACCTCGGAAGGAGTGGGGGTAGTATCGAGATCTTCTACACTAGGCGCCCCTGAGCCCGAGGAAAGCTCTTCAGCATGGGGAGTTGAGATTTTGACAGGCCTCTCAGATGAAGAATTACTATCAGACATCCCTGACACCCAGAAAAACAGAGAATGAGGGAGAATCAGTCTACGAGAAGCTACCCACGGTACCCGTGCTAAACTAAGCATAAAGTCTCTAAAGAAGTGCCCTAAAAACAAAGACCCAGCAAAACTACAAGTCTCTACCTAAGCAAAACAAGCAAACGAAATCACAAAACACAACAAAAGAAGAAAGATCACTCAGAAGACTTACTTGTTCTTCTCAAAAGCAAGAAGCTATTCGCTGTGGAGATGCTCGTTCCTTAGGTGCTCGGCGATGAAAGAGAAAATAAAGACAGCAATTGGGTTCCGGGAAAACGGAGTTAAAAGGATTGTAAGGGAAATTGCAGAAGAGAAGGAGAAATTGCCGAAAAAATGGAACAGTGAAACCCTCGTTCTCTTATAGTCATAACTGGGGTGCACATCGCCGTCGGTTTTAGCGGGAACCCAGCGGATGTTTGACAAGTGTCGAAAGTTAGAAGAAACCCTAAAGTTGATTTGATGGGCATTTAAGAAGACATGACGGTTGTGCGTCTCAAGGAAAGGCGAATGAGACGGCAAAAAAGATTCTTTTTTGTATTCTGAGACGACTACTTGCAGGGACAATCAGCACACCCTCTTCATGTAGTTCCCGGCACCAACTCACATACTCGTTGGAACCGAGAACTAGGGGACAGATGTTGATGGTGTTTTCAAGCACTACAATATTTACAACAGCATGACAAAGGCAAAAGGGTAATTTCCTTTCTCTGGTTGACTTCATGGTCAGACCGACCACTTCATGGTCATACCGACCACTTCATTATCAGACCGACCACATCATGAAGAGACCGACCACTTTGGTTCAGATGACCGAGCATTAAAGAGGGCGGAAAAGACACTCTCAGCATAGAAGGATCGCCATGACCGACCTCATGCATACCGACCAGATAGCAAGGCGTGTTCAGGAAGAGAGAGCCCCCTATCTTTTCGGATAATGAGACAAAATTATCCTACTATCACGGGAAAACTGGTGGAATTAGTATTTTGATAGGAGAAAAGGAGTAAAGGTGACTCGAAATTAGGAAACCTTGTAAGAAAATGAGTAAAGGTGACTTGAAACTAGGAAGCCTTGTAGGAGAAGGAGTCTAAATTCTGTTATTATAAATAGGAGGGCAGGGCATTGTTAGACATTATGTCCCATAGCGTCACTGTTTGTAAATGATATTGTATTATTGTACAAAATTAACTATGTGATAATGAAATTGCCTTTTGCCGTTTTGTAAATTTATTTACTTTGACTAGTAAATGGCGAAAGTCCATATGATTAGTACCTGGACTGAGAATGATATGAGACAGTATCAGTCCCCAAAGGTTTAATCATTAAATATCCCTAGTCGTAGTATTATCGAGACTGGACATCGATAATGCGGAATAGACTAGTATTGCGCTTGTGCACGTTGTGAGGGCACGACGGCATAGTTCTCATATATTTAAGTATTGGATACTTATGCAAGTGCGATAGGAGGTTGTGTTTTACCGATGGTACGGAAAACAGCTTCGCTCTGGATAGACCCCGCGGAATCCCATTGGTAGTATGTCTGCGTGTCTATGGAGGCCGCATCAGGGTAGGTGTATATGGTCTTAACCTGAGACTTACATCGCTAGTACTTGCGACAATCGGTAAACTTTAGTTTTGGTGGTTGGGAACCTTAACCGGTTCTGTGTACACCTCTTCTGGGTTTATCGAGAATCGTAGTGTACTGGATGTGATGTCAAGATGGAAGTATCGCTTCAGACATATGGAGGTGATGATCACGCAGGACACAGAACTAGTACTCTATAAAAGGTTGCAACCGTCGGGACAATATGACAAGGTCAGGATTGTCCGATTTAAAGAGACTAGTTGCTTGATGTCCGATATATGTTTCGTACGGGGCAGACACATCTCCAGCCCCAGGCCTAGCATATGACCATCCGATACTGGATCGATGTACGCAATACTACGGTATACTACGCCTGATACAGATCTTATATTCCTATAAGAATATTTCTGGAGAATTGGGTAGGCATGGCGCTTTGCTAGAAGCCAACCTTGTCTTGTAAATCGGTAAAGACGTAGTACGAGGTACGTACGTGTTCGGATTATCCGACGACCGTATTTACTGCCAAAATATCCGGAGATCTCTTGGGTCGCTTCCTGAAGATTCACCTATGATATTTGATTCGGACTTAATTAATCTTGGATTAATTGCGGAGAAACTTTATCTTGGATAAAGTGACTAATTTAGAGAGAGAACGATTAATTTGGAATTAATCGATAAAATTATTATATTCGATATAATAATCGAAATTCGATTTCGACGCGGAATTAAAATTAGATTTTAATTCGGGCATACGAGTTAGTTTAGAATTAATTCGTAAGCGACGTAAATAATAATTTCGCTAGGAGCGATTATTTATTTAAATCCGATTTAATTAACGTCGCGACGCTAGATCGGTATTTCGGAAATATCGAGCCCGAACGCGTGAGTGGACGTGGGCCCACTTTCATTGGGAAACGTGTGGGGGCCACATGACACTTGTCATTATATGCATTATTTTATTGATAAGGCATTGCATGTTAATAGTGTACAAAACACTCTAAGGCATTGCATGGTGATAGTGTGCATTTCACTCAAAGGCTTTGCATGGAGTTTGAGTGTTTGACACTCTAAGCCATTGCATGGTTTATGTCATAGATTTATTATTAATTTAATAAATTATAACATAAATATAAATTGATTTTTGGTAATACAAAAATTAATTAATCAAGACATTACACAAAATCTCTCTTCTCTCTCAAATTGCCGAGAACTCCATTGACAAGGGCAAGGAAGATTTGATCTTCTACTTCTCCATTTTTGCTAGCACAAGCAAGGAATCAAAAGAGGTGATAGGGAAACCATCAAAGAGCTTGGAATACAAAAGCTTGGAGCTTCAAGTCTTCTTCCTCCTCTTGGCCGAATCTTCCACCACTTGGAGCTTCTACCATTTGATCATCTTCTTCATCACAAGGCATTGTAAGTATGATTCCGCCATACTTCATGTTTATATATATATTCTTTATAGTATTTCACATGCTTAATCTTTGTTTGGGACATATTATAGAAACCAACAATGGTATCATTGAGCTAGGTTTAAGCATGAAATACTTTAGGTTAAAATTTGGGTAAAATTGATTGAAGCATGTTCTTGTGAATTTGATGAATGAGTATGCTTATATGTATGTTAAATGACATTATATGAATCAATTTTATGAAAAATACATTGGATGATTTTTCCCCAATATTTTCAACCTTGGCCGAATGGGTGTGGTAAATTGATAAAAGCATGTTCTTGTGAAATTTGATGAATAAGTATGCTTGCATGTATATAGAATGATATTACATGGAATCAATTGTATGAAAAATGCATTGGATGATTTTTCCCCAATATCTTCACCTTGGCCGAATGGCATGATGAAATTGATATAAGCATGTTCTTATGAAATTTGATTAATAAGTATGCTTGCATGTGTATAACATGATGTTATATGGAATCAATTTCATGAAAAATGCATTGGATGATTTTTCCCCAAATCCATGCCTTGGCCGAATGTGTTGCTACTTGGAGTAGATTGAAATTTTTGTGTATAAGATCATTGGATGACTTAGAACGTGTACGGCACGTAGATTAGTAATTCAATCGGATTGAAAAACAAATCGACACAAAAAAACTCACCTTGGAGTTGATTTTTTGTTAAAATTAATGTTGGACATTTATTTTGAACAATACATGATTAATAAATTAAATGGGTATTTTTTGAAATATTTGGTTTAATGTATTAATCTTGGTATTACACTTTAATTAATTGGACTTTAATGTTTGGAATATTAAAATTTAATTAATGGGCTTAATTGGTGCATTAGGCTTTTAATATTGTATTTGGGCATAATGGGCTTGGTTGGACCAAGTAGATTTGGGCCAAATGGATTGGATCCAATTTGGGCCTAAATCACTCCATTAAGTCCAAATATAATATAATGCTTTAATAATTTAATTGGGCCTTATGGGCTTGAAATTGGTTTTATGGCACTTAAGGGTGATTCCTTATTTGGGCTTGGTAATTGGGTATGACCCACATTGACCAAAGCCCAAGCCTTATAAATCAATTGAAAGCCCATTTGACTTGAATTAAATTGAACATTGGATGTTAGTTGGGCTTTGAGGCCCAATAAGATTAGATTTAGAATCTAAGTCTTTAAAGCACATTAAAGTGTAAACATTTAATTTGGAATTAAATAATTGAATTAGTATTGAATACGAATTAAATCAGATTTAATAAGTAGTTCGATATAATTCGCGAATTCGTACCTTGTGTACTTATTCTCAATCGAGTTGGACTCGCGCAAAATCAAACCGTTGTTTGAACTAATTAATTGGATTAGATTGGTTGTAAAAGCATGTCTTGTTTGAATATATGTATGTGATGAATGAATAGTGTATATCGGATGGATATTAGAGGGGAAGGGAAGGGTAATTTTAGAAATTATTGTAAATTTGGAATTTATAAATTGGACCTGCGTGTCCAGCCTTATCTCTTTATCTCTTTGTATTCTCTTCTCACCTAATTCCCCTCAATGTAAATGAGGTTTCTCTTATTGTATTATGTAATTGGGTAGAAGTAGAATAGTGCTAGCGGGGAGAGGAAGGGAGTGATTTGTTCTAGGAACAAGTTGTTTATATATCCATCCGCATATCACTATTAATTTACTTTACGCGCTTTATGATGTTTTAGAAGCATGCTTAAGGGTGTATGATGATGAGACCTAACAAAGATAAATAAATTGGTTGCCAATTACGCGAAAATCCCTCAATTTATATTAAGCAAATATCCTTCCATTGAATGGTTCTTGTTCAAGATCCGAAGTTGGCATTGGTTTGTTTTTGACCAAAGTCAAGACCTTTGTCAATCAAGGATGTACTTGAATCATGAGAGTTTTGTTGCATATCGGTGTCTTGTCCAAATCGTGATTTTATTGGCCAAAGTCAAGATCACTTTTTGTCCAACGACATTGATTACGAAACTTTCCTCGTCAATGGGTCCCGCTTAACTGGAATCATTAGGTTTGTTTTTGGCCAAAGCCAAGGCCTAGTTGATTCAGAGGATAGGGTTAGGAAAATGTATTAGATACATTGACATTATACATATGTTTCGGACTTGGATGTCCACCTAACCGGATCTAGGAATTGGATGAGATCCAATTGATCATGGAGATCTACCTATGTTAAATAGCATACAATTTTTATTGGCCAAAGTCAAGGTTGTGTGTTATTTAACGGGATCCTAGCCCACTAGGAAATTCGATTTCCCGAGTTGTCTACAGAGGGTTAGAAACTTGAAGAAAATAGTGGGAGGCTATTATTGAATTTGCAATTTCATTCAGATATTTAGCCTTACGCGTCTTTCAAAATTATTTCGTCAATATTTTAAATAATTAGTTGGACTAATATATTGTTATTTTTATATGTAACAGTTTGACTGTACCCATAACATCGTTGACTTTATAGTTGGACTATAGTTGTCAAGATGACTGGCAAAGGTAATATCCGCGACATAATCATGGGCGATAATGTCTTCAAAGGGACAAACTTTGCCGACTGGGAAATGAACCTCAAGATAGTGCTTGGGGCTGAGAGGATACTGTATACTATTCAGACACCTCTCCCGCCTAAACCCACTGAGCCACTGGAGCTAGAGTTATGGAAGACTCATAGTGATGATTGTGACCAAGCTCAGTCAGTTATGCTAGCTGCAATGACTCAGCATTTCAGACGCCAGAATAGGGACTTGGATCCCTATAACATGATGGCAAGATTGCGTGATCTTCACCGCACCAATAAGCGGATGAAGAGGTACGAGCTAGTAAGGAAACTCTTCCGCTCCCGGATGACAGACGGCGCATCAGTTGAAGCCCACGGGGCTCAAATGATTGCCGATATTGATGAGTTGGCCAATATGGGAATAGTCTTGGAGGCTGATCTGACTATAGATATGATCTTGCAGTCACTTCCTGATACTTGGAAACAAATCATAGTCAACTACAAGTTGATGGATACTGACGACACTCTTGGAGAGTTGTTGTCTGTGCTGAAGGAGTCCGAAAGGAACTCCTAAAGGGGAGCAAGCGCGAGGCGCATTTTGCATTGACCTCTCATGCGCCAAAGGGTGGCCCCAAGGCAATTGGAGGTGCAAGGAAGAAGAAGTTCAAGAAGAAGGGTAAAGGCAAGTTGACAGTGGCTTCTAGGAAGCCAAAGGACAAATCTCGCGACATCTGCCTCAACTGCGGCAAGAGGGGTCACTGGAAACGTGACTGCCGAATGAGCATTGTGCAGAGGGAGGATATCAAGGCTGGCAAGGCCATTGCCTCTCTGGTATGTTTGTTATTGAGATAAATATGAATACTTCTAGTTTTAAAATTGGATTTTTGATTCTGGTTGTGGTGCTCATATTTGTACTGATGTGCAGGATCTGCATGATAGCAGGGTGCTGGCATCAGGGGAGATGGATCTACGGGTCGGAAACGGAACACCAGTTGCTGTTTTGGCCGTAGGCACTTTTGTTTTAGTACTACTGCCCTCAGGGCATGAATTTAACTTTTGAACTGTTATTTTGTGCCTAGTTTAACTAGGAATATTATATCTGTATCCTTGTTAACCCAGCAGGGTTACACTTTTGTATTCAGGAACACAGGGTGTTATTTATATAAAAATGATGCAGAAATTTGCACAGCTGTTGCAAATAACGGTCTTTATATTTTGAATATAAATGAATCTCCTAAAATGACAAACAAAAGGCTCAAAAGGAGTAATCTAAAAGATGAAGCTTATATGTGGCATTGTCGTCTAGGACACATCAACAAGACTCGCATATCCACACTTTCAAAGAGTGGGTACTTGGACGAATTTGATCCCAATTCATATGACGTCTGCGAATCTTGTCTTTTAGGCAAAATGCCTAAATCACCTTTTAGCGGTAAAGGTGAATGTGCCACAGAACTGTTAGCTCTCGTTCATACTGACGTATGCGGGCCCATGTCTAGCCAGGCTAGAGGTGGATTTCACTACTTCGTAACCTTTACAGATGATGCATCTCGTTACGGTTATGTGTATCTTATGAGACACAAGTCGGAAACTTTTGAGAAATTCAAAGAGTTTCGACACGAAGTGGAGAAACAAACAGGGATGAGTATCAAGACATTACGGTCAGACCGTGGTGGCGAATACTTAAGTTATGAGTTTCAAGATTACTTGAAAGAATATGGTATTCTTTCACAGTGGACTCCTCCTGGAACACCGCAATTAAACGGTGTGTCCGAACGGAGAAACCGCACCTTGTTGGACATGGTAAGGTCAATGATGAGTCGCACTGAGCTACCAATATCCTTCTGGGGATACGCATTAAACAGTGCTATACTTATTTTGAATAAGGTACCGTCGAAGTCTGTTGAACAGACTCCATATGAGATATGGACAGGAAGGAAACCGGGTTTCTCTTTCCTGAAGATTTGGGGATGCTGGGCATATGTTAAACGTTTGGAAGGTACCAAACTTGAACCAAAATCTGATAAATGCCTTTTCGTTGGATATCCTAGGGAAACCAAAGGATATTACTTCTATCACCCACAGAGAACAAAGTATTTGTTGCTCTACAAGCATTTTTCCTTGAGAAGGATTTTAAATGCAGTGGTAAGTGGGAGGAAAGTAGAACTCGATGAAGATCGTAGTGATACTGTTCCTGGCAATGAATCAACGACGGAACAAGAACAGACCGTCCGGGATGAGTCTGTACCACAACTTCACATACACAAGGACCGCGTAGGTCGGAGAGAGTCAGAACAGTACCTGAGAGGTATGGGTTCCTGATCTCACCTCATGTAGATATTAATCTTATTGAGGATAATGAGCCGGCTACGTATGAGGAAGCGATACAAAATATCGATTCCGCTTTATGGCAAGAGGCCATGAATCCGAGATGGATTCCATGTACGCCAACCAAGTTTGGACACTGGTTGACGCACCAGAAGGCGTAAGGAGCCAGTGGATGCAGATGGATCTTCAAGAAGAAGACCGACATGGATGGCAACGTACAAACGTACAAGGCTAGGCTTGTAGCGAAGGGGTATCGTCAACAATATGGTATTGATTATGACGAAACCTTCTCACCCGTTGCCATGATTAAATCCATTCGGATAATGCTTGCAATAGCTGCATATTTCGACTACGAGATATGGCAGATGGACGTTAAAACCGCTTTCCTTAACGGAAACGTTTTGGAGGATGTTTATATGCAACAGCCTGACGGTTTTATCGTACCTAGACTTGCAAACAAGGTTTGCAAGTTAAATCGATCCATTTATGGATTGAAGCAAGCATCACGGTCATGGAATCAGCGTTTTGATGAGATCATAAAGGAATATGATTTCGTGCAAAACGCAGATGACCCTTGTGTATACAAGAAGGTTAGTGGGAGAGCACTTACTTTTATTGTCCTTTATGTCGACGACGTATTGCTTATAGGCAATGACATTCCCATGCTAACGTCGGTGAAAGCTTGGCTTTCATTAAAATTCTCCATGAAAGATCTGGGAGAAGCAGCCTTTATTCTTGGAATAAAGATCTACAGGGATAGATCTAGAAAGCTGCTTGGACTCTCCCAGAGTACATATATTGATAAAGTGTTGAAGAGATTCAACATGGAACAATCCAAGAGGGGATTGGTTCCAATGGTACGTGGTACCTCTCTGTCTAAGGACATGTGTCCTAAGACTCAGGAAGAGAGAAACCACATGAGTCGGATACCGTTCACCTCGGCAGTCGGATCGATCATGTATGCCATGATATGTACACGACCTGATGTCTCATATGCTTTGAGCATGTGCAGTCGCTATCAGGCCGATCCAGGTGAAGGTCACTGGATAGCAGTTAAGAATATCCTTAAGTATCTTAAACGAACTAAGGATGCTTTCTTAATTTATGGAGGTGGAGAACTTGCGGTATCTGGGTATACCGATGCAAGTTTCCAAACCGACAAGGATGACTACAGGTCACAATCCGGGTACATTTTTTGTTTGAATAACGGAGCAGTGAGCTGGAAATCTTCCAAGCAAGATACTGTTGCCGATTCAACAACAGAAGCGGAGTACATCGCTGCATCTGAAGCAGCAAAGGAGGCAGTTTGGATCCGTAAGTTCCTATTGGATTAGGAGTAGTTCCGTTAGCAGCAGAGCCCGTTCCATTGTATTGTGACAATAACGGGGCCATAGCACAGGCTAAGGAACCAATGTCTCATCAACGGTCCAAGCATGTTCTTCGACGTTACCATCTGATTCGGGAGATTATACATCGTGGCGATGTAAAAGTCGAGAAGGTCACATCAGATGATAACATTGCAGATCCGCTGACGAAGGCTGTCATTCAGCAAGTTTTTGAACGACACATACATAGTTCGGGTATTAGATGCTTGAGTGACTGGCTATAGGCCAAGTGGGAGATTGTTAGACATTATGTCCCATAGCGTCACTGTTTGTAAATGATATTGTATTATTGTACAAAATTAACTATGTGATAATGAAATTGCCTTTTGCCGTTTTGTAAATTTATTTACTTTGACTAGTAAATGGCGAAAGTCCATATGATTAGTACCTGGACTGAGAATGATATGAGACAGTATCAGTCCCCAAAGGTTTAATCATTAAATATCCCTAGTCGTAGTATTATCGAGACTGGACATCGATAATGCGGAATAGACTAGTATTGCGCTTGTGCACGTTGTGAGGGCACGACGGCATAGTTCTCATATATTTAAGTATTGGATACTTATGCAAGTGCGATAGGAGGTTGTGTTTTACCGATGGTACGGAAAACAGCTTCGCTCTGGATAGACCCCCGGAATCCCATTGGTAGTATGTCTGCGTGTCTATGGGGGCCGCATCAGGGTAGGTGTATATGGTCTTAACCTAGATTACATCGCTAGTACTTGCGACAATCGGTAAACTTTAGTTTTGGTGGTTGGGAACCTTAACCGGTTCTGTGTACACCTCTTCTGGGTTTATCGAGAATCGTAGTGTACTGGATGTGATGTCAAGATGGAAGTATCGCTTCAGACATATGGAGGTGATGATCACGCAGGACACATAACTAGTACTCTATAAAAGGTTGCAACCGTCGGGACAATATGACAAGGTCAGGATTGTCCGATTTAAAGAGACTAGTTGCTTGATGTCCGATATATGTTTCGTACGGGGCAGACACATCTCCAGCCCCAGGCCTAGCATGTGACCATCCGATACTGGATCGATGTACGCAATACTACGGTATATACTACGCCTGATACAGATCTTATATTCCTATAAGAATATTTCTGGAGAATTGGGTAGGCATGGCGTTTTGCTAGAAGCCAACCTTGTCTTGTAAATCGGTAAAGTCGTAGTACGAGGTACGTACGTGTTCGGATTATCCGACGACCGTATTTACTGCCAAAATATCCGGAGATCTCTTGGGTCGCTTCCTGAAGATTCACCTATGATATTTGATTCGGACTTAATTAATCTTGGATTAATTGCGGAGAAACTTTATCTTGGATAAAGTGCCTAATTTAGAGAGAGAACGATTAATTTGGAATTAATCGATAAAATTATTATATTCGATATAATAATCGAAATTCGATTTCGACGCGAAATTAAAATTAGATTTTAATTCGGGCATACGAGTTAGTTTAGAATTAATTCGTAAGCGACGTAAATAATAATTTCGCTAGGAGCGATTATTTATTTAAATCCGATTTAATTAACGTCGCGACGCTAGATCGGTATTTCGGAAATATCGAGCCCGAACGCGTGAGTGGACGTGGGCCCACTTTCATTGGGAAACGTGTGGGGGCCACATGACACTTGTCATTATATGCATTATTTTATTGATAAGGCATTGCATGTTAATAGTGTACAAAACACTCTAAGGCATTGCATGGTGATAGTGTGCATTTCACTCAAAGGCTTTGCATGGAGTTTGAGTGTTTGACACTCTAAGCCATTGCATGGTTTATGTCATAGATTTATTATTAATTTAATAAATTATAACATAAATATAAATTGATTTTTGGTAATACAAAAATTAATTAATCAAGACATTACACTAAATCTCTCTTCTCTCTCAAATTGCCGAGAACTCCATTGACAATGGCAAGGAAGATTTGATCTTCTACTTCTCCATTTTTGCTAGCACAAGCAAGGAATCAAAAGAGGTGATAGGGAAACCATCAAAGAGCTTGGAATACAAAAGCTTGGAGCTTCAAGTCTTCTTCCTCCTCTTGGCCGAATCTTCCACCACTTGGAGCTTCTACCATTTGATCATCTTCTTCATCACAAGGCATTGTAAGTATGATTCCGCCATACTTCATGTTTATATATATATTCTTTATAGTATTTCACATGCTTAATCTTTGTTTGGGACATATTATAGAAACAACCAGGCATGTGTAAAAGGACATCTGAAATCATCACAAGAGTGAAAGATTCGAATTGTAAAAGTTCCAATCTGTAAGAGCGAGGAAGGCCTGAAAAGTGTATTTGAGTAATAAAAAGCACCACCCTTGTTCTTGCCCGTGGACGTAGGTCGGATCCCAAAAATCCACCGAACCACATTAAATCACCTTGTCTGATTGGCGTATTTTTTTGTTTTCGCTAAGTTTGCTTTTGGTCCCCCATAACCAAACAAATTACAGTTGAGGAGGATTCCCTCGGAGTGAATTCCCATATTACCCTGAGACCAAAATCCACCGTCAACAACTAGTATTACACTTGTGCGCGTTGTGGGAGCATAACAACATAGTTCTCATATATTTGGGTATAAGATAGTCATGCAAGTGTAATAGGAGGTTGTGTTTACTGATGGTACGGGAACAGCTTCGCTCTGGATAGACTCCTCAGAATTCCATTGGTAGTATGACTTTGTGTCTATGGAAGTCCGAATCAGGGTAGGTGTATTTGGTCTTAACCTGAGACTTGCACCGCTAATACTTGCGACAATCAATATACTTTGGTTTTGGTCGTCAAAGGCTTTAACAGGTCTTGTGTACGCCTCTTCTGGGTATATTGAGGATCGTAGTGTATTGGGTGTGATGTCAAGACGGAAGTATCACTCCAGTCATAGTGGAGATGATGATCACGGAGGATACGGAACTGATGCTCTTATGTACTGCAGTCATCGGGATAATATGACTAGGTCATGATTATCCGATTATAGAGACTAGTTATCAGAGATCTGATATGTGTTTCGTACGGGGCAGACATAATTCCAGCCCCAGGCCTTGCACGTGACATCCGATGCTGGATCGTAATATGCAATACTAAGTATACTACGCCTGATATAGATCACATATTCCAATAAGAATATTTCTGGTGAATTGGGTAGGCACGGTGCTTTGCTAGAAGCCAACCATGTCTTGTAAATCGGTAAAAACGTAGTACTAGGTACGTACGTGTTCGGATAGTCCGACGAGCGGATTTACTGCCAACATATCCGGGGATCTCATGGATCACTTCCCGAAGATTCACTGATGACGTATGACTCGCACTTTATTAATCTGGGATTAATTATATGAGAGAGAAAATTAATCTGGGATTAATTACAGAGATATTTTATTTGGGATAAAATATTATTTAAAGAGAGAGAATGATTAATTTGGAATTAATCGATAAAATAATATATTCGATATATTATACGAAATTGGATTTCGTCGCGAAATTAAAATTAGATTTTAATTTAGGCGAACGAGTTAATTTAGAATTAATTCGTTAGCGACGTGAATAGTAATTTTGCTAGGCAAAGTTATTTAATTGAATTTGATTTAATTGCGTCGCAACGAAAAATTCTTTAATTCGGAATTAGCGAACCCGAGCCCCGGAGTGTTTGCGGGCCCACTCGCATTTCCAATTCAAGTGCGGTCCACAAGTCATATCTAGCGTCAAATAACTAGTCAATCAAGTGATGAAAGTCACATCACTTTGAGTGAAGTGATGCTTGTCATCATTGATTGATGTGAATAGTGACATGAGTGGTTGATGGCATTTATTGCCATTTTGGCTCCAAATTTTGTTGACTTTTTGAATGGCATTTTGCAAAATTTTGGTATATGTTTTATTTTGATTTTGGAAATCAAATAACCAACACATCTCTCACTCTCTCTTCTCCTCTCTTGTATTCGGCCAAGGGCCACTTCTCTCTCATTTTTCTTGCCAAATGCCGAGAGAACAAGATGAAGTCAATGGAAGATTTGTGGCAAATCTATCCAATGCTAACACATGAAGGGTCATCCGAAGGTGATAGGGAAACCAACTTGTGAGCATGGAATCACCATTTGCAAAGCTTGGAGCTTAGAGCATCAATGGAGGACATGACCGAAAATGGAGGAGCACAATTTTGGGCCATTGCTGAGAGCTCAATGAGCCAAGAAGTTTTGTTGTTCCTCACATCGTATAACCGATCAATGTAAGTATGATTCCGCCATGCTTCTTTGTTGTATTCGCACATGTGTTTCTTGCTTGAAATCGATCTTGGGACTAATCTAGAAACCCAACAATGGTATCTTGAGCCATTTTGAGGATGAAATTGAAATTAGGGTAAAATTGGGAAAAATTGATTTGAGCATGTTTGAGTGAAATTGATTGTTTAAATATGTTTGAATGATGATAACATGGTGTTATGCATAATCAATTTGATGAAAATTGAATTGGATAAATTTTTCCCAAATTGCTTGGCTGGGCCGAATGGTTAGACTACCTTAATGTCATGGTATTTTTTGATTTTGATCATTGGATGAGTTGAAATCATTTGGGGAATGTTGATTTAGGATTTAATTGGATTGAATTCGGAATCGGACATGAAAAACCGTAAAATGTCGTGAATGATGTAGCATGGAAAATGATTGATTTTTGATTCAATTGTGTTGGACATAAGTTGATGATGATTATCATAATTAATTGAGTGAATTAGTATTTTGGAAATGTTAATTTGGTTAATTAATTATGGCATACACTTTAGGTTAATTAAATTATGAAATTTGGAATTTTGGTAATTTAATTAATTGGGCCAAATTTGGAATTGGGCTTGTACAGTTGTTATTGGGCTTAATGGGCTTGGTTGGGCCAAGTTTGGTTTAGGCTAATTGGTTGGATCCAATTGGGCCCAAAACCATATCCATAAAGTCCAATTATGACTTAATTGACCTTTAATTTTAATTGGGCCTAATGAGCCTAAATTGGTTTCTTGGCAAATAAGGGTGATTCCTTAAATGGGTTTTAGTATTTGGGTTTGACCTATATTGACCAAAATTCCATGCCTTATGAAATTAATTAAAAGCCCATTAGACTTTAATTAAATTAACATTGGATGTTAATCGGGCTTTGAGACCCGTAACGATTAGATTTAGAATCTAAGTCGTAAAGGCACATTAAAAAGTGTAATATTTAATTTGGAATTAAATAAATGAATTAGTATTAAATACAAATTGAATTGGATTTAATATTGTAGTTTAATATAATTCAAGAATTCGTACTTTGAGTACTTATTCTTAAAACGAGTCGGACTCGCGCAAAATCAAATCGTTGTTTGAACATTGTATGGTCATTAATTTCAGATTAATTAATTGGATTAGATTGATTGATAACATGCTTTGTGTGAATACATGGATGTGATGTATTAATAATGAATATCGGATGGATATTAGATGGGTGAGGGCAATTTTGGAAATTGTTGTAATAAATTTAGAATTTATTAATTAGACCTGCGTGTCCAGCCTATTTCCTATTGACTTTGTGTATTTCTCTTCTCACCTATTCCCCTCAATGTAAATGAGGTTTCTTTAGAAGTGTTATGTAATCGGGTAGAAGTAAATATTGTGCTAGATGGAGAGAGGAAAATCAGAGATTTGTTCTAGGAACAATATTTAAATATCCATCCGCATATCATTATTATATTTATTTCTACGTGCCTTATTATGTTTTTAGAATGCATGTTTAATGGTGTATGATGATGAGACCTTAACAAAGATAATAAATTGGTTGCCAATTTACGCGAAAAACCCTCAACGCATATTAAGCATTTTTTCCTTCCATTGAGTGATTCTTACTCAAGATCCAAGACTGGCACTGGTTTGTTGGCCAAAGTCAAGACCTTTTTCCGTCGCGGATGTGTTTGAATCATGAAAGCTTTGTTCCATATCGGTGTCTTGTCCAAGTTGTGATTTGTTGGCCAAAGTCAAGATCACTTCTTGTCCATCGACATTGATTACGAAGCTTTCCAAGGTCAATGGATTCCGCTTAATTGGGATCACTAAGTTTGTTGTGCCAAAGCCAAGGCTTAGTTGATTCAGAGGAAAATAGTTAGGGAATATATTAAATATATTGGCATATATAAGATATATGTTTCGGACTTGGATGTCCACCTACTGGATCTAGGAATTGGATGGGATCCAATTGATCTTAGAGATCTACCTAGTTAATTATCATACAATTTGTTGGCCAAAGTCAAGATTGTGTGTTATTTAACGGGATCCTAGCCCACTAGGAAATAAGGTTTCCCGAGTACTCAACAGAGGGTTAGAGGATCGCCGAAAAATAGTGGGAGACAAGTATTAAGTTTGCAATATTCGTTTAGTTACTTGCCATATGGGCTCATTTCAATTTTTCGTCAATACGTAATTATTTATTAGTTGGACTAATATTTAATGTTGTTTTAAATTAAACAGTTGGACTGTATTCAAACTATTTCAATTAATAGTTGATTTTATAATTGAATTTAACCAATTAAATTATAGTTGATTATATAGTTAGACTATAGTAATCATTATAATAAATAGTACCTAAAATCGTTGATTCGATAGTTGGACTATTGGAATCAAGATAATTGAAAGATTAATGTTTAAAACATAATCCTGGGTGAAAATGTATTTAAACGACTTTAATTTTCAAATTGGGAATAAAACTTTAGGATAGTCCTGAAAACTGAGAAGTTATTCTATTTGATAGAGTAACATCTTGGGCCTAAGCCCGGAGTTAAGCAAATAGTAGAGCATGATCTTTGGAAGATTCATGTGATGATAACTTTAGTGCTTAATTTATTAAGCTTGCCAAATAGACTCATTAATTTCTTAATCAGAACTAAGGATTAGATCCTTATAGTATGATAATGAAATTGAAGGATCTTCATAGATCTATTCTTAGATCTTAGAAGTACAAATTGCAATATTAAACTCTTGGAGAGTTAATGGCTATACTCAAGGAGACAAAGCCAGAGTTTGCAATAGGCAAGAAGCGCAAGACGCATCTTATTTCGACATTCTAGAAGGCCAAGGCTTGGCCGAAGGCTTCTGAGTGTGGAAAAGGGGCAAAGGCAAAATCATTATAATCTTCTGGGAAGACAAAAGACATATCCCAATATGTCTCCATAAACTGTGGCAAACAGGGTCACGGAAGCGTGACTGCCGTATGGATAAGGCAGACATGAAGGAAGTGAAGACGGTGCAAGGCTCCGACTTCAAATATGTTTGTCATAAACATGTTCGCTATTGGTTTCAAAATTGGATTTTGATACTAGATGTGGTACAAAAATATGTACTAGTGTGCAGAATCTGCTGAAAAACAGGATAATGACTTCAGTTAAGATTTACCTATGAATAGGAAACAAGACGAAAGTCGCTGTTTTAACCGTAGAAACCTAAGTTTAGGAACTACCCTTCAGGTATGTACTTGAATTAGGAAACTGTTACAATGTAACTAGTTTGACTAGGAACATTATCTCTATATCAGGGTTTAATCCGTTGCGGGAATACCTTTCTATTCTAGAACACTAAAGTGTTTTATTTTATAAAGATGATATTGAGATAAACACATTAGATGTGAATAACAGTATTTATATTTTGAATATAAATAAATCTCAAACGTATAACATGACAAACAAATAGCTCAAACTGATTTAATCAGTTGAGACTTATTTGTGGCATTGTTGTCTGGGACACAATTAAACAAGACTCGTATATCCACACTTTTGAAGAGTGGATACTAGGACGGATTTGATTCTATTCAAATAATGTCTACGAATCTAGTTTATTAGGAAAAGTGCCTATAACACCTTTTACTTGGTAAAAGTGTAAGTGCCACCGATCTGTTAGTCCTCGTTCATAGTGACGTAAGTGGGCCCATATCTAGTTAGGCTAGAGGTGGATATGAATATTTCTTGACCTTTACGGATGTGGCATCGCGTTATGGTTATGTGTTTCTTTTGAAACACGAATTTGAAACTTTTGATGAATTCAAAGAGTTTCGACACGAAGTAGACAAATAGATCAGCTATAGTATTGAAACCGTCACGGTTAGACCATGGTGGAAAATACTTAAGCAATAAGTTTCTCATATACTTGAAAGATTATAGTATTCTTTCAATGAGGACTCCTCCCGGAACACGTCAATTTGACGATGTATCCGAACGGAGAAACTGAATTTTGTTGGACATAATAAGGTTAATCATGAGTCGCTCTGAGCTACCATTTCCTTCAACGGATACATATTAGACAGTGAAAAACTTATTTTGAATAAGGTTCCATAAAAATCTATTAGACATACTTCATATTAGATATGAACAGGAAAGAAACCGGGTTTTCTCATTCCTTAAGATTGGGAATGCTAGGCATATGTTTGGATGATACCAAACTAGAACCCAAATCGGATAAGTGCCTAATTGTGGGTTATCCTAAGGAAACCAAAGTATAGTACTTATAAAACTCATAAGAGAACAATTTAATTGTTGCTCTCCATGCGGTTTTCCTAAGAGGAATACCTATATGCAGTGGTAAGTGGGAGGAAATTAAAACTCGATTAAAATCAGAGTAGTACTATTCCAGGCACCAATTCCTTAATGGAACACAAATAGTTCATCAAGGATGAAACTATACCAATAATCTTCAAATACACACGAATCGCGCAAGTCGGAGAGAGTCAGGAAACAACCTGGGAGGTATGGGTTTCTGATCTCACCTCGTAAAGATGTCAATCTTATTGAGGAATACGAACTGACTACGTATGAGGAAGTGATACAAGGTATCGACTCCCAATTATGGCAAAGTGCCATAATGTCCGAAATGGATTCCATGTATAACAACCAAGTTTGGACACTAGTTGTTGTACCGAAAGGCATTGTGCCTATTGGTACTATATAAGTCTTCAAAGAAAACATACATGGAAGGCAACATACCAACGTACTAAGCTGGGCTTGTAGCGAAAAGGTATCGTTATCAACATTGTGTCGATTACGAAAAAAACCTTTTACCTGTTGTCATGGTTATATCCGTTTGGATAATGCTTGCTAATGCTGCATGTTTCATTTATGAAATATGGCAGCTGAACGTCAAAACCGTTTTCCTTAACGGAAACCTTTTGGAGGATGTTTACAACATCCTGACTGTTTTGTCGTACCAAAACGAGCAAACAAGGTTTGCAAGTTAATTCGATCCATTCATGGATTGAAGCAAGCATAGCGTTCTTGGAAATATCGTTTTGATGTAATCATAATGGTGTGTGATTTAATTCAAAAACGAAAATGATTCTTATGTATATAAGGAGGTTAGTGGGAGTGCACTGACAGTGATGTCCTAAGTAATGATGATATGTCATTTCTTGGAAATGATATTCCCATAATTACTATCGGTGAAAGCTTGGCTTTCATGAAAATTCTCCACAGAATTCTTGGGAGAAAAAACCTTTATTCTAGGAATATAGATCTACTGGGATAGATTTAAAGTTGTTAATACTCTCCGAGAACTCGTACATTGTAATAAATGTACGCGACCTGGTGTCTCATACGCTTTGAGCATATGGAGTCACAATCAGGCCAATCCAAGTGATAGTCATTGAATTGATGTTAAGAACATCCTTGAGTATCTTAGATGAACTAAGGATGCTTTCTTATACTATGGAGAAGGAGAACTTGGAGTGACTAGGTTCACTGCTGCAAGTTTCCTAACCCATAAAAACGACTATATGTCGTATCAAAGGTACTATACAGTTTGAATAACAAAACAATGAGCTGGAAATCTTCCAAGCAAAATACTGTTACCGAATAAACAACAAAAGTGGATTATTGCTGCAGCTGAGGCAGCAATAGAAGCCTTTTGGATCGATAATAATCCTAATTAGATTAGGAGTAGTTCTGTTAGCAGTTGAGCTAGGCTACAGCACAGGCTAAAGAATTAATGGTCTCATCAACGATCCAGATATATACTTCAAACATTCATCTGATTCGTTCGAATCATACACTGTGGCGATGTGATGATCGAATAAATGACATTAGATGATAACCATGTAAATCTGCTGACGAAAGCATTTTCTCAGTAGAAGTTTGAGCGAACCGTAGATAGTTCGGGTGTAGGACACTTGAGTGATTGGCTATAGGCCAAGTGGGAGATTTTTGGACAATTATGACCCATAGCATCACTATTTGTATAGATCATGGTGTTGTTTTACAAATTAAGTATGTGACAAAGGAAATTGCCCTTTTATCATTTGTAATTGGATTACCTAGATGAATAAATGATAGAAGGTCCATATGATTAGTTCCGGATTGAGATGATATGAGACAGTATCAATCCACGAAGGTTTAATCATTAAATATCCCTAGTCAGAGTATTATCGAGATTGGACAAAGATAATGCGTAAAAGACTAGTATTACAATTGTGCGCGTTGTGGGAGCATAACAACATAGTTCTCATATATTTGGGTATAGGATAGTCATGCAAGTGTAATAGGAGGTTGTGTTTACTGATGGTACGGGAACAGCTTCGTTCTGGATAGACTCCTCGGAATTCCATTGGTAGTATGACTTTGTGTCTATGGAAGTCTGAATCAGGGTAGGTGTATTTGGTCTTAACCTGAGACTGCACCGCTAATACTTGCGACAATCAATATACTTTGGTTTTGGTCGTCCTGGGCTTTAACAGGTTCTGTGTACGCCTCTTCTGGGTATATTGAGGATCGTAGTGTATTGGGTGTGATGTCAAGACGGAAGTATCACTCCAGTTATAGTGGAGATGATGATCACGTAGGATACGAAACTGGTGCTCTTATGTACTATAGTCATCGGGATAATTTGACTAGGTCATGATTATCCGATTATAGAGACTAGTTACCAGAGATCCGATATGTGCTTCGTACGGGGCAGACACAATTCCAGCCCCAGGCCTTGCACGTGACATCCGATGCTGGATCGTAATACGCAATACTAAGTATACTACGCCTGATATAGATCACATATTCCAATAAGAATATTTCTGGAGAATTGGGTAGGCACGGTGCTTTGCTAGAAGCCAACCATGTCTTGTAAATCAGTAAAAATGTAGTACTAGGTACGTACATGTTCGGATAGTCCGACGACCGGATTTACTGCCAACATATCCGGGGATCTCATGGATCGCTTCCCGAAGATTCACCGATGACGTATGACTCGCACTTTATTAATCTGGGATTAATTATATGAGAGAGAAAATTAATCTAGGATTAATTACTGAGATATTTTATCTTGGATAAAATATTATTTAAAGAGACAGAACGATTAATTCGGAATTAATCGATAAAATAATATATTCGATGTATTATACGAAATTGGATTTAGACGCGGAATTAAAATTAGATTTTAATTCGGACGAACGAGTTAATTTAGAATTAATTTGTTAGCGATGTGAATAGTAATTTTGCTAGGCAAAATTATTTAATTGAATTTGATTTCATTACGTCGTAACGAAAACTTCGTCAATTCGGAATTAGCGAACCCGAACCCGGGAGTGTTTGCGGGCCCACTCGCATTTCAAATTCAAGTACGGCCCACAAGTCACATCTAACGTCAAATCACTAGTCAATCAAGTGATGGAAGTCACATCACTTTGAGTGAAGTGATGCTTGTCATCATTGATTGATGTGAATAGTGACATGAGTGGTTGATGGCATTTATTGCCATTTTGGCTCCAAATTTTGTTGACTTTTTGAAAGGCTTTTTAAAAAATTTTGGTAAAAGTTTTATTTTGATTTTGGAAATCAAATAACCAACACATCTCTCACTCTCTCTTATTCTCTCTTGTATTCGGCCAAGGGCCACTTCTCTCTCATTTTTCTTGCCAAATGCCGAGAGAACAAGATGAAGTCAGTGGAAGATTTGTGGTAAATCTATCCAATGCTAGCACATGAAGGGTCATCCGTAGGTGATAGGGAAACCAACTTGTGAGAATGGAATCACTGCAAAGCTTGGAGCTTGGAGCATCAATGGAGGACATGACCGAAAATGGAGGAGCACAATTTTGGGCCATTACCGAGAGCTCAAGGAGCCAATAAGTTTTTTTGTTCCTCGTATCGCATAACCGATCAATGTAAGTATGATTCCGCCATGCTTCTTTGTTGTATTCGCACATGTGTTTCTTGCTTGAAATCGATCTTGGGACTAATCTAGAAACCCAACAGTTAACGCTTACTTGAATAAGCAGATTTTAATCTAATTTTCATAGTACGTTTCTTAGTCCATTTCTTGTTGGCAATTCTATGGGTCCCAAGGATCACAAATCAAGCATGAAACATAAGTGAATACATTCAAGAAGTCGCGGAATACTTACATCGAGCGGTTGAGCGACGATTGAGGCAACAAAAACGAAATCTTTCTGCCCCTCACTGGTTCGGCAGTGTGCAGTCCAAGCTCACTGGTTTGGCCATTTTGAATCAACTTCCAAGCTCCAAGCTTCGTCGTGGTGATTCCAGGCTCATGGGTGGACTTCCCTATCACCTTCGCATTGATCCCGGAGTGTGCTAGCACTCTTGATTTTCCCACAAAATCACACTTGTTTCCCTACCATTTTCGGTTTTTGCCCAGCAAACCAGAACATAAATGGAGTGAAAGATGAAGAGAAAATGGTGGAAATAGAGAAATGAAATGTGTCAATTAATTTTGGTATTTGATTTTTCAAACATATACCAAAATTTTTGCTTTTGAAAAGTCAAACAATCAAAGCCATTAATGCCCACAACAACCACATCAATCAATCAATCCAATCAATTGTCACATCACTCAAAGTGACATGATTTTACGCTTGATGTGACGCTAGATGCGACTAGCGATTTGACGCTTGATTTGACGTGCATCACTCAATTTCGAAATGCGAATGCGCTCACAAATAATCTCGGGCTCGGGTTCGCTAATTCCAAATTAACAAATTTTTCGTTGCGTCGCAATTAAATGATTACGCCTAGCAAAATCACTATTCACATCGCTAACGAATTAATTCTAAATTAATTCGTTCGCCCGAATTAAAATCTAATTTTAATTCCCCGTCGAAATCCTATTTCGTTTAATATATCAAATATATTAATTTCTCGATTAATTCCAAATTAATCGTTCTCTCTCTTTAATTGATATTTTATCCCAGATAAAATATCTCCACAATTAATCCCAGATTAATTTTCTCTCTCATCTAATTAATCCCAGATTAATTAAAGTGCGAGTCATACGTCATCGGTGAATCTTTGGGAAGCGACCCATGAGATCCCCAGATATGTTGGCAGTAAATTCGGTCGTCGGACTATCCGAACACGTAAGTACCTCATACTACGTTTGTACCAATTTACTAGACAAGGTTGGCCTCTAGCAAAGCGCCATGCCTTCCCAATTCTCCGGAAATATCCTTACAGGAATAAAGGATCTGTATCAGGTGTAGTATACGTGTTATTGCGTATTTCTGTCCAGTATCGGATGATCACATGCGAGGCATGGGGCTGGTACAGTGTCTGCCCCGTACGAAGCATATATCGGATTACGAGTAACTAGTCTCTTTAATATTCGATAATCATTACCAAGTAATATTATCCTGACGGTTGCAACCATATATAGAGAGCTAATTCCGTATCCCTACACGATCATCAACTCCATATCACTAGAGTGACACTTCCGTCTTGATATCACACCCAACACACTACGATTCTCAATATACCCAGTATTGGTGTACACAGAACCGGTTAAAGCCCTGGACGACCTCAACCATAGTATATTGATTGTCGTAAGCATTAGCGGTGCAAGTCTCAGGTTAAGACCAAATACACCTACCCTGATTTCGGATTTCCATAGACACATAGTCATACTACCAATGGAATTCCGAGGGGTCTTATCCAAAGCGAAGCTGTTTCCCGTACCATCGGTAAAACACAACCTCCTATTACACTTGCATGAGTATCCTATACCCAAATATATGAGAACTATGTCGTTGTGTCCTCACAACGCGCACAAGTGTAATACTAGTCATTTACGCATTCATCGATGTCCAATCTCGATAATGCTCTGACTAGGGATATTTAATGATTTATCTTTCGTGGATTGATACTGTCTCATATCATTCTCAATCCAGGAACAAATCACAAGGACCTCATATCATTTATATATCTAGGTGATCTAATCACAAATGATAAGAGTGTAATCTCCTTTGTCACATAGTTAATTTGTACAACAACACCGTGATCTGTACAAATAGTGACATTATGGGTCATAATTGTCCAACATTTCTAACCTAGTTTATCCGATGATAAATCATCGTAGGAACCACAACTTCTTCAGCAATGTAAAGAAAGTGAGTGGACATTTTCTCTTTTACTTGATTTTCATTTCGTATGTTCAGTCAGTCACTCGAGTGTCTTACACCCGAACTATGTAGGGTTGGCTCAAATTGCTAATGAAAGACTTTCGTCAGCGAATTTGCATGATTATCGTCTGATGCGATTTATACGATCATCACATCGCCACGATGTATGATCCGAACGAATCAGATGAATAGTCGAAGTATGTATCTGGATCGTTGATGAGACCATTAATTCTTTAGCCTGTGCTGACGCCTAGCTCAGCTGCTAACAGAACTATATCTAATCTAATTAGATTTATTATCGACCCAGAAGGCTTCTATTGCCGCTTCAGCTGCAGCAATAACCCGCATTTTTTGTTTATTCAGTAACAGTATCTTGCTTGGAAGATTTCCAGCTCATTGTACCGTTATTCAAACTGTGTAGTACCGTTTGCGACTTGTATTCGTCTTTATCGGTTTGGAAACTTGCAGTAGTGATCCCAGTCACTTCAGGTTCTCCATCTCCATAGATTAAGAAAGCATCCTTAGTTCTCTAAGACACTAAGTATGTTCTTAACTTCAATCCAGTGACTATCACTCAGATTGGCCCGATTGTGAATCCATATGCTCAAAGCGTATGAGACACCAGGTCACGTACATTTTTCAATGTACGATTCCACGGAGAGTTTTCGAAAGTCAAGCTTTCGCCGATAGATATTTTATGGGAATATCATTTCCAAGAAATGACATATTATCATAATTATTTATAGGACAGCCACTGTCAGTGCGCTCCCACTAACCCTCTTATATACACAAGAATCATTTCGTTTTTGAATTAAATCATAAACTATTATGATTACATCAAAACGATAATTCCAAGAACCTATGCTTGCTTCAATCCAAACATGGATCGAATAACCTGCAAACCTTGTTTGCTAGTTTTGGTACGACAAAATCGTCAGGATGTTACAAAAATCCCCCAAAAGGTTTCCTTTTCAGGAAAGCGATTTTGCCATAAAGCTGACATATTTCATAAATGAAACATGCAGCTTTAGCAAGCATTATCCAAATGGATTTACCGTGGCAACAGGTAAAAGGTTGAATCGCAATCAACAAAATGTTGATAACGATACATTTCCGCTAAAAGCCTAGCTTTATGATGAGTGATATTTATATCACTATTTCCCACTCAATTAACTTGATATTTTGTATAGTTTCGCGAGTTTTGTGAACGTTTTGATGTATTTGGTGTTATTTTACAGATAAATAAAGTTTGGAAAGCATTGGAGGCAATTTGGGGCAAAAACGGACAAAAATGCGTCAACTGGAATATTTTGGTCTTAAGCGCGTCGCGACGCCAAGCCTTACGCGTCGCGACGTCTAAAATGCGCCGAATAGTGCTAACGTGCGCCGGGTCCACAAATCAGAATCTGAGAAAAGTTTGCCTTTGCTAAAATGCGCCGTGCCACGTGTCACCATCACAGCCGATCTGCTAAAATGCACCGTGCCACGTGTCAGCATCCTACGGTGCCGACAGTCACCATCGCCACGTTTGCCATGTGTCACTCCAGGTCATCTCCATGTCATTAGCCACATCAGCAAGTCAACAAGTCAACATTGCCACTTCACCGCCACGTCATCGTCAGCCAATCAGAAGCTGACACGTGTCGCAATCCTACGGTGCCGACAATCTCTTTCCCACGTGTCGTCACGTCACCGCCACCTCACCGCCATGTCAGAGCCATGTCAGCATCAATTATTGAATATCCTATCCTTATCTGACACGTGGCGGATAAGAATCTCAGCGACCAATCAGAAGCCGCCACGTGTCACAATAATTGAAGCCCAACCACTTTGCCACGTGTCACCTTATCAGCTTATCCAGAATCTTCAAACCAGCGAACCAGAGCGTGCCATGTCGACAAACCTGGCGTAGCGACGCTGAGGACCCTGGCGTCGCGACGCCCGAAACCGAATTTTTGCCTATAAATAGAGAGCGCGAAATTCAGAATTCAGGGCACCACTCTCTCTCTTCTATTCTATCTAAAGAGAGAGTTTCTCTCTCTAGATTCTTTAGTTTTTTATTTTTTAATTTTTAGTTTTGTAAATAATTTTAATTACGTTTTGTATTAATAGTAATTTAATTTTTACTTTTTACTTTTTACAATTTTTACTATTTACCATGAGGAGGTAACTTCTCCAGCTAGGGTGAAAGGTAATTCTTTTACTGTTACTATTTAGATTAATCTCCCTTAAAAATAATATATTCACTATTTAAAATATTGACTTAAAAAGGATACCGCCAGATTGGTCGGTTGGTAATTTATTTTAATCTGATTTAAACCTGACTAATAAAGGATACCGCCAGATTGGTTGGTTGGTAATTTAATTTTGGTTCCGCCTTTATGGCTGGTTGGACTTAATTTGACTTAATCAGGTTACCGCCTTTATGGCTGGTTGGAAAAAGAATCACAAGTTTATATATTATTTTATGGGAGATATCTAAATTAGTAGTAGTAAAAGTAATTCCTTTTACCTTAGCATTTTATTTTATTTTACTTTTCAGTTTTACTTTATGTCTTTTACTTTTAAGTTGTTATTAGCCCCAGTTATGTGTTGTAACTAAATTAGTTATCTGGGGTTGTGATGAAATCCAATATCACCGTTTTATAAGGGTTAGATTAAAGCTTGGGTAATATAAAGATTTATTTATTGAGTCTTAAACTTAATGCTTTTTCATTAACTGGCCATTAATAAAATTGATCTGGTAAATCTAAAATGAACTAGACATAGGGATTTTAGGTTTCAGCCTTAGACTCAATAGCCCACGATCTTCCTGGAGGATAGATAACCCTTTAATAGATTTCCTTACAGGATAGGAATATACCTGTCGGGCGGGGGTAGCCATAATTGGAACTTAAACTTAATGAATCCAGATAATTTGGTTGACATAGACATATGGTTCAATTGGGTTAAACTGGGTATTTGTGTCTGACCATCGACAGAGGCTTACACATAATTTAGTGTTCCAGGTTAATAAATCAATATATTACCCAACTTTAAGATAACCACTTCATCTTTAAAATGATATTAGAATGATTCACAACCCTAGATCTTTGTGTCTTTTGTTATTTTCCTTAGTATTTTCTTTTGTCTTTTTATTATTTTTTTTTATTTTGTAAAACCACTTTCACCAATCAAACAATTATTATCTTCACCCTCAATTAGATATTTGTAAATAAATAGATTCAATAATTAATAACAACAGTAGGAATTAAGTCCTCGTGGGATCGATATTTTTATACTACTTGAACGATACGTCCGCTTGCGTTATACGTGTGTGTTTACGCCGGTCAAGTTTTTGGCGCCGTTGCCGGGGACTTATATTTCTTGAGTTATTAATTTTGAAGCTATCTAATTTACCTGTATCTAATTTTCTTTATTTTTATCTGTAATTTTTATTTCTTTCTTTTATTTTCAGGTGGTTAAAAAATGGAACACTATTGGGAGATTGAAAGATCAAGAGCTTTACAAGAAGATACACCCCACATCTGGGAGCAACAGTCCGGTTTTCTGAGGCCTGTTGTCCAGCCCAACAATTATCACTGGATGCCAGAATCAAGTAATACTACATTTGCTAATCAGAATGCAATGGAGAGATGTGAGATATGTGACGGTAACCACCCAAGTAATTATTGCGAGTACAACTACAATCCAGGGTGGCAGAGCTATCAAAATCCTTCATGGTACGAAGAACCATCATATTTTCCATCTTATCCACCATCCACCTATGATTTTTATCAAGAACCAGAACATCAGAGGAAGAATCATTGGTTGACATGCTCAAAGATTGGTTCCAGAAATGGGACGAAAAGTTGGATCCAATGCTTGAAACAAGCCAGAATCAATTGGAAATTATTCAGAGACAATCAGCATCAATTCAGAGAATGACAGATCAAATGAGACAATTCACAGAAAACCAAAACTACATACCTCAAGAATCAATTTCAGATGACACTGATAAAGCCTTCAAATACCAATCATTTCACAATAACACTTCAACAGAGGAGGAGGCTGAGCAGTATCAACAACCAGAGGAGGTATCAGTTCAGGAGCCCGAACCGGCAAAGTCTCAATTTGACTTTTATTATTCTGACTCTGACGAGGATGAAGCTGATCTATTTGTACCAACTGCACCAACAACGGAGGATCAAACTTTCAATCCTCAAAATGAAGATCTTGGAGATTCCATTGCACAAATGTTTGAAGAAGATCTACTTGAGCCAATCATTTCGCTCAGATCAGAGGATGAAGACCTAATGTCAGACACATCTTTTCATCCTCAGGTGGAACAAGAAGCAGAGCAAATGGAGGAGCAAATGTCTGACCTTAATAAAGATCCAGAGCATTCAGGAGAAACATCACTGTTTTGGGGAGTACAAATCAAAGATATCACCCAGAAGCTTGAAAGAATGGAATTTCCATTCCAAGTCAAGCATCATACGAGACCTCATGATTTTCTTTCTTTCTTTGCAGGAATCACTGGAACAACAATGATCAAAAAGGTGGCACAAGCACTGAATGAGACAAAACTCTTTTTGCCACTTTACCGTTGGAAGAGACCCTTCAAAAGCAACGCTCACAGGATTGTCTTTAATCGGACATCCAAAACGACATTGAAACCTCCTTAACAGATGGATTTCAGTCACGTCTGGCTGAAGACGAAAAATTTAGCGCTAGCAGGGAGGCAACCCATGCAATTTTTTTTCATATTTTGTGTGAACTTTTTAATTTTGTGTGTTATTTTTGTAGGGAAAGGCACAAACGAAGCATTTTTAGACAGAAGGAATTGTGTTTGGCAAACAAGATGAGAAACACATTCATTAGCAATGACTGAGTAAGAAGTGAATTCTTGAGACGCATCCTAATGAAGTTATACTAGCGGCGAGTGGCGTATTGCGTACACAATTCTGTTGCCTTAATTATTGCTTTGATTCGCTTTTCTGTTGTAATTATCTTTATTTTCGTAGACAGGATCCAGACTTTTTGACCTTCACGATTTCTTTTGTTGTTTAGCTAACAATCGTCCTTTGGAAGATATTAGTGCTATTATTACTCACCCTTTTCAGGTCGTCATTACACTATAAATTCAGCTCGTCATTACACTTTTGAAGGCATCCTGATTTGAAAAGGAAATACATAAAAAAAATGGAAACCACTTTAAGAAAACGAGTTGAAAACATCTGTGTGTTTTGCGGTAGTAGTGTTGGTACTAAACCACAATACGTAGAAGCAGCACAGGAATTGGGTCGAGTCTTAGCTGCAAGGAATATGCACTTAATATATGGCGGAGGCAATCTTGGACTTATGGGGATCGTTTCAAAGGCGATACAGGAAGGGGGCAGTCACGTTTTGGGAATCATTCCAAAACCTTTGGCAGAGGCAAATCTTATTGGATCATCAAACGGAGAGGAACTGTGTTGGAAATCTAATCCATGTCCCAAGATCAAAAGAAACAAGCAAAATATATAAGAGAATGAACAATATTGAAGTATGGCGGAATCATACTCACAAAGATCGGAATGTGGATGCGTTTGATGAAACAAAACTTTCTCCTTTGTGCAGTGAAGGATTCGGCCAAGCAGAAAAGAGAAGCTCCAAGCAATGTTTGATCCTTCCAAGCTCTAAGATGAGTTTCCCATAACACCTTTGTATGATCCCTTGATGGTGCTAGCCAAATATGTGATTTAATGTTCCAAACACACACACTTTCTTCAAGTTTTTGCAACAAAAATGAAGAAATGGAGAGGGCTGTGAGAGCTTACTATTTCGGTAATTGAGAGGGAGAAGAGATCTGATTTTTTTGTTACAAAAATCAATTTATATTTATGCCATAATATTTATTAAATAATAATAAACTTATGACACAAACCATGCAAAGGCTTAGAGTGTCAAACACTCAATTTCCATGCATACCCTTGAGTGCATTGTACACTATCTCCATGCAATGCATCAACAATAAAATAATGCATATAATGACATGTGTCATGTGGGCCCCACACGTTTCCAAATGAAAGTGGGCCCACGTGCACTCACGCGTTCGGGTTCGATATTTCCGAAATACCGAACTTACGTCGCGACGTTAATTAAATCGAATTTAAATAAATAATTGCGCCTAGCGAAATTATTATTTACGTCGCTAACGAATTAATTCTAAATTAACTCGTTTGCCCGAATTAAAATCTAATTTTAATTTCGCGTCGAAATCGAATTTCGATTATTATATCGAATATAATAATTTACGATTAATTCCAAATTAATCGTTCTCTCTCTTTATTAGTATTTTATCCAAGATAAAGTCTCTCCGTAATTAATCCAAGATTAATCGAGTTTGAATCATACGTCATTGGTGAATCTTCGGGAAGCGACCCAAGAGACCTCTAGATATGTTGGCAGTAAATCCGGTTGTCGAACTATCCGAACACGTACGTACCAAGTACTACGTTTTTACCGATTTACAAGACAAGGTTAGCCTCTAGCAAAACGCCATGTCTACCCAATTCTCTAGAAATATTCTTATTGGAATATAAGATCTATAACAGGCGTAGTATACCGTAGTATAGTGTATATCGAACCAGTATCGGATGATCACATGTAAGGCCTGGGGCTGGAGATGTGTCTGCCCCGTACGATACATATCGGACATCAAGCAACCAGTCTCTTTGAATCGGATAATCCTGACCTAGTCATATTATCCCGATGGTTGCAACCATTATAGAGTACTAGTTCTGTATCCCTCGCGATCATCTTCTCCATATGTCTGAAGTGATACTTCCATCTTGACATCACATCCAATACACTACGATTCTCGATAAACCCAGAAGAGGTGTACACAGAACCCGTTAAAGCCCTGGACCACCAAAACTAAAGTTTACCGATTGTCGTAAGTACTAGCGATGCAAGTCTCAGGTTAAGATCATATGCACCTACCCTGAAGCGGACTCCCATAGACACGCAGACATACTACCAATGGGACTCCGCGGGGTCTATCCAGAGCGAAGCTGTTTTCCGTACCATCGGTAAAACACAACCTCCTACCGCACTTGCATAAGTATCCTATACTTAAATATATGAGAACTATGCCGTTGTGCCCTCACAACATGCACGAGTGCAGTACTAGTCTATTCCGCATTATCGATGTCCAATCTCGATAATACTACGACTAGGGATATTTAATGATTAAACCTTTATGGATTGATACTGTCTCATATCATCACAATCTGGAACTTCATAGGAACTAATCTGGTAAAAGGCAATTTCATTACTACATAGTTAATTTTGTACAATAATACAATATCATTTACAAAATAGTGACGCTATGGGTCATTACTGTCTAACAATCTCCCACTTGGCCTATAGCCAGTCACTCAAGCATCTAATACCTGAACTATGTACATGTCGCTCTCAAACTTTTCCCGAGGAATAGCCTTCGTCAGCGGATCTGCAATATTATCCTCTGATGCGATCTTTTCGATCTTCACATCGCCACGATGTATGATCTCTCGAATCAGATGGAATCGTCGAAGAACATGTTTGGATCGTTGATGAGACCTTGGTTCCTTAGCCTGTGCTATAGCCCCGCTATTGTCACAATACAATGGAACGGGCTCAGCTGCTAACGGAACTACTCCTAATCCAATTAGAAATTTACGGATCCAAACTGCCTCTTTTGCTGCTTCAGCTGCTGCAAGTACTGTACTCTACTTCAGTTGTTGAATCGGCAACAGTATCTTGCTTGGAAGATTTCCAGCTCACTGCTCCGTTATTCAAGCAAAATATGTACCCGGTTTGCGACTTGAAGTCGTCTCTGTCGGTTTGGAAACTTGCATCGGTATATCCAGATACCTCAAGTTCTCCATCTCCATAGATTAAGAAAACATCCTTAGTTCTTTTAAGATACCTAAGGATACTCTTAACCGCCATCCAGTGATCCTGTCCTGGATCGGCCTGATATCGACTGCACATGCTCAAAGCATAGGACACATCAGGTCGTGTACATATCATGGCATACATGATCGATCCGACTGCCGAGGCGAACGGAGTCCGACTCATGTTGTCTCTCTCATCTTGTGTTTTAGGACACATGTCCCTAGATAGAAAGACGCCATGTGATGTTGGCAACAGTCCCCTCTTGGACTGATCCATGTTGAATCTCTTCAACACTTTATCAATATATGTACTCTGGGAGAGTCCAAGTAGCCTTCTAGATCTATCCCGGTAGATCTTTATTCCTAGAATAAAAGCTGCTTCTCCCAGATCTTTCATGGAGAATTTCAATGAAAGCCAAGCTTTCACCGACGTTAACATGGGAATGTCATTGCCTATAAGCAATACATCGTCGACATAAAGGACAATAAAAGTCAGTGCACTCCCACTAACCTTCTTATATACACAAGGATCATCTACGTTTTGAATGAAATCATATTCTTTTATGACCTCATCAAAACGTTGGTTCCATGACCTCGATGCTTGCTTCAGTCCATAAATGGACCGATTTAACTTACAAACCTTGTTTGCAAGTCTTGGTGCGATAAAACCGTCAGGTTGTTGCATATAAACATCCTCCAACAGGTTTCCGTTAAGGAAAGCGGTTTTAACGTCCATCTGCCATATTTCGTAATCGTAATATGCAGCTATTGCAAGCATTATCCGAATGGATTTAATCATGGCAACGGGTGAGAAAGTTTCGTCATAATCAACTCCAAGTTGTTGACGATACCCCTTCGCTACAAGCTAGCTTTGTACGTTTGTATGTTGCCATCCATGTCTGTCTTCTTCTTGAAGACCCATTTGCATCCAATAGGCTTTACGCCTTCTGGTGCATCAACCAGTGTCCAAACTTGGTTGGTATACATGGAATCCATTTCGGCCTTCATGGCCTCTTGCCATAAAGTGGATTCGATACCTTGTATCGCTTCTTCATACGTAGCCGGTTCAGTATCCTCAATAAGATTAATATCTACATGAGGCGAGATCAGGAATCCATACCTCTCAGGTATTACCCTGACTCTCTCCGACCTACGTAGTCCTTGTGTAATTGAAGATTGTGGTTCAGTCTCATCCTGGATGGACTGTTCATGTTCCGTTCTTGATTCATTGCCAGGAACAGTATCACTACGACTTTCGTCGAGTTCTACTTTCCTCCCACTAATCACTGCATTTAGGAATTCCTTCTCAAGGAAAACCGCATGTAGAGCAACAAATACTTTGTTCTCTTGTGGGTAATAGAAGTAATATCCTTTGGTTTCCTTAGGATATCCAACAAATAGGCATTTATCTGATTTGGGTTCAAGTTTGGTACCTTCCAAACGTTTGACGTATGCCCAGCAACCCCAATCTTCAGGAATGAGAAACCTGGTTTCTTTCCTGTCCATATCTCATACGGAGTCTGTTCAACAGACTTTGACGGAACCCTATTCAAAATAAGAATTGCACTTTCTAATGCATGTCCCCAGAAGGATAAGGTAGCTCAGTGCGACTCATCATCGACCTTACCATGTCAAGCAAGGTACGGTTTCTCCGTTCAGACACACCATTTAATTGTGGTGTTCCAGGAGGAGTCCATTGTGAAAGAATACCATATTCTTTCATGTAATCTTGAAACTCATTACTTAAGTATTCGCCACCACGGTCCGACCGTAATGTTTTAATACTCTTTCCTGTTTGTTTTTCAACTTCGTGTCGAAACTCTTGAATTTCTCAAAAGTTTCCGACTTGCATCATTAGATACACATAACCATAACGTGATGCATCATCCGTAAAGGTTACGAAGTATCGATATCCACCTCTAGCCTGGCTAGACATGGGCCCACAAACGTCACTATGAACGAGGGCTAACAGTTCAGTGGCACGTTCACCTTTACCACTAAAAGGTGATTTAGGCATTTTGCCTAATAAACATGATTCGCAGACGTCATATGAATTTGGATCAAATCCGTCCAAGTACCCACTCTTCGAAAGTGTGGATATGCGAGTCTTGTTGATGTGTCCCAGACGACAATGCCACAAATAAGTTTCTTCTTTGGATTACTCATTTTGAGCCTTTTGTTTGTTATTTACATTTTGGAGATTCATTTATATTCAAAATATAAAGACCATTATTTGCATCAGCACTGCAAATTTCTGCATCATTTTTTATAAATAACACCTGGTGTTTTTAAATACAAAAGTGTACCCATACTGGGTTAACAAAGATACAGAAATAATATTCTTAGTTAAACTAGGAACATAATAACAGTTCAAAAGTTTAAGTACATGCCCCGAGGGCAGTTCCAAAACAAAAGTGCCTACGGCCAAAACAGCAACAGAAGTTCCATTTCCAACTCGTAGATCTACCTCCCCCAAAGCCAGTCTCCTGCTATCATGCAGATCCTGCACATCAGTACAAATATGAGAACCACAGCCAGAATCAAAAATCCAATTTTTATTAAGACTAGAAGTAGTCATATTTATCTCAATAACAAACATACCTGAGGCCGGTGCCTTGCCCACCTGTATGTCCTCCTTATGTCCCTTGTTCATGCGGCAGTCACGCTTCAGTGACCTTTCTTGCCGCATTTCAGGCAAACATCTTGAGACTTGTCCCTTGGCTTCCCAGAAGCCTTTGTTGACTTGGCCTTGCCTTTGTTTCTATGTTTTTTCTTCTTAACACACCGCCGTTGAGTTGCCTTGACTGCCTTCCTCTTGCCCTTTGAGTTTGCCAGTGACTTGCCTTGCCTTTCTTCTCTTTCTCTGACTCCTTGAGAGTCACAATTCTCACTGTTTGCATCTTAATCAAAGTCGCCTTTGTTGCCTAGATCTTTCCTGACTTGTGAGTCGACAATAATCTCCAAGAGTGTCATCCGAATTCATCAGTTTGTAGTGATGACAATCTGTTTCCAAGTATTGATGTAGATCTATAGCCAGCTCAGCCTCCAAGACTATACCCATATTAGCCAGTTCATCAATATCGGCATCATTTGAGTCCCATTCAGACCATGAGTCATCAAAGATCGACCATGGACTCAACAGAACTACCATCAGTCATACGGGAGCGAAATATTTTCTTCACCAACTCGTACCTCGCCATCCGCTTATTAGTGCGGTGAAGATCTTGCAATCTTGCCAACATATTATAAGGATCCAAGTCCCTATTTTGGCGGCGAAAGTGTTGAGTCATTGAAGCAAGCATGATCGACTGAGCCGTGTCACAATCATCACTGTGAGTTTCCATAACTCCAGCTCAAGTGGCTCAGTGGGCTTAGGCCCCAGAGGTCTTTGTATCGTATACAGTATCCTCTCCGCCCCAAGGACTATCCTTAGGTTCATTTCCCAATCAGCGAAGTTTGTCCCCTTAAAGACATTGTCACCCATGATGATGTCTCGGACATTTACCTTGCTTGCCATCTTAACTACGATAGTCTAACTATCTAGTTAACGATAAAATGGGTACAGTCAAACTGTTACAAGAAAAATAACATTTTATTAGTCCAACTAATGTTAAAAATTTTGACGAAATAAATTTTGTAAGCGCGTAAAGCTAAGTATCTGAATGAAATTGCAAATTCAATATTAGCCTCCCACTATTTTCTACAAGTCTCTAACCCTCTGTTGAGTACTCGGGAAATCCAATTTCCTAGTGGGCTAGGATCCCGTTAAATAACACACAACCTTGACTTTGGCCAACAAGTTGTATGATATTTAACTAGGTAGATCTCAAGATCAATTGGATCTCATCCAATTCCTAGATCCGGTAGGTGGACATCCAAGTCCGAAACATATATATCTAATACATATGTCAATGTATCCAATACATTTTCCTAACCATTTCCTCTGAATCAACTAAGCCTTGGCTTTGGCACACAACAAACCTAATGATTCCAGTTAAGCGGGACCCATTGACGAGGAAAGTTTCGTAATCAATGTCGATGGACAAGAAGTGATCTTGACTTTGGCCAACAAATCACAACTTGGACAGGACACCGATGTGGAACAAAACTCTCATGATTCAAACAATCCTTAATTGACAAAGGTCTTGACTTTGGCCAACAAACCAATGCCAATTTCGGATCTTGAGAGAGAATCATTCAACGGAAGGAAAATCGCTTAATATTGTTTGAGGGATTTTTCGCGTAATTGGCAACCAATTAATTTATCTTTGTTAGGTCTCATCATCATACACCCTTAAGCATGCTTCTAAAACATCATAAAGTGCGTAAAGTAAAGTAATAGTGATATGCGGATGGATATATAAACAACTTGTTCCTAGAACAAATCACTCCCTTTCCCTCCCTCCTCCCCGCTAGCACTATTCTACTTCTACTTCTACCCAATTACATAATACAATAAGAGAAACCTCATTTACATTGAGGGGAATTAGGTGAGAAGAGAATACAAAGAGATAAAGAGATAAGGCTGGACACGCAGGTCCAATTTATAAATTCCAAATTTACAATAATTTTCAAAATTACCTTTCCTTCTAATATCCATCCGATATACACTATTCATTCAACACATCCATATTCATTCATTCAAGGCATGTTATACAACCAATCAAATCCAATTAATTAGTCTTTAATTAGGTGACAATACAATGTTCAAACAATTGTTTGCATTTGCGCGAGTCCAACTCGTTTTGAGAATAAATACTTATAGTATGAATTCATGAATTATATCGAACTACTTGTTAAATCCAATTTAAGTCGTATTCAATACTAATCCTTTTATTTAATTCTAAATTAAATATTTACACTTTTTATTGTGCTTTTATAACTTAGATTCCAAATCTAGTACTATTGGGTCTCAAAGCCCAACTAACATCTAATGTTTGTTTAATTAAAGTCCGATGGGCTTTCTATTGATTTCTTTAGGCTTGGCCTTGGTCAATGTGGGTCAAACCCAATTTCCAAGCCCAATAAGGAATCACCCTCATTTGCCATAAAATCAATATCAAGCCCATAAGGCCCAATTAAACATAAAAGCCCATTTATTACATTTGGACTTAAATGGTGTGATTTAGGCCCATTTTGGATCCAATCCAAATGGTCCAAATCTACTTGGCCCAACCAAGCCCATTTATGTCCAAATATAATAGTTTTAGGCCCAATTCAAAATTAAGCCCAATTAACCAAATTTTAAAATTCCAAATTTTATAACTTAATTAATTAAAGTGTATTTACTTGATTAATCCTTTTAAATCAATATTCCCAAAATATCAAATTAATCCATTAATCATATTTTTATCTTAAATATATGTCCAACATTATTTAATCAAAAAATCAAGTCCCTAATACTCCATCAAGCATTCGGCCAAGGTGATTAAAATGGTTCCGATTTCGTTTTCAATCCAATCGAGTTACAAATCATCATTCCATATTATTTCAAGTCATCTAATGTCTTTAAATTAAAAAATCATCTAGTCCACATGCTTGCATGTATTCAGCCAAGCCTCATTGGGTTGGAAAAATTAATCCAATTTATTTTCCATGAATTGATGATGTATAATCTAAATAACATACATCTAAGCATATTTAATCAAGCAAACTCATCAAATCATGCTTCAAACAATTTTCCCCAAATAACATCCTAATATATTTGCATGCTTTTTAAGCTCAATGATACCATTGTTGGAAATCTAATCCATGTCCCAAGATCAAAAGAAACAAGCAAAATATATAAGAGAATGAACTATTGAAGTATGGCGGAATCATACTCACAAAGATCGGAATGTGGATGCGTTTGATGAAACAAAACTTTCTCCTTTGTGCAGTGAAGGATTCGGCCAAGCAGAAAAGAGAAGCTCCAAGCAATGTTTGATCCTTCCAATCTCTAAGATGAGTTTCCCATAACACCTTTGTATGATCCCTTGATGGTGCTAGCCAAATATGTGATTTAATGTTCCAAACACACACACTTTCTTCAAGTTTTTGCAACAAAAATGAAGAAATGGAGAGGGCTGTGAGAGCTTACTGTTTCGGTAATTTGAGAGGGAGAAGAGATCTGATTTTTTTTTGTACAAAATCAATTTATATTTATGCCATAATATTTATTAAATAATAATAAACTTATGACACAAACCATGCAAAGGCTTAGAGTGTCAAACACTCAATTTCCATGCATAACCCTTGAGTGCATTGTACACTATCTCCATGCAATGCATCAACAATAAAATAATGCATATAATGACATGTGTCATGTGGGCCCCACACGTTTCCAAATGAAAGTGGGCCCACGTGCACTCACGCGTTCGGGTTCGATATTTCCGAAATACCGAACTTACGTCGCGACGTTAATTAAATCGAATTTAAATAAATAATTGTGCCTAGCGAAATTATTATTTACGTCGCTAACGAATTAATTCTAAATTAACTCGTTTGCCCGAATTAAAATCTAATTTTAATTTCGCGTCGAAATCGAATTTCGATTATTATATCGAATATAATAATTTCACGATTAATTCCAAATTAATCGTTCTCTCTCTTTATTTAGTATTTTATCCAAGATAAAGTCTCTCCGTAATTAATCCAAGATTAATCGAGTTTGAATCATACGTCATTGGTGAATCTTCGGGAAGCGACCCAAGAGACCTCTAGATATGTTGGCAGTAATCCGGTTGTCGAACTATCCGAACACGTACGTACCAAGTACTACGTTTTTACCGATTTACAAGACAAGGTTATCCTCTAGCAAAACGCCATGTCTACCCAATTCTCTAGAAATATTCTTATTGGAATATAAGATCTATAACAGGCGTAGTATACCGTAGTATAGTGTATATCGAACCAGTATCGGATGATCACATGTAAGGCCTGGGGCTGGAGATGTGTCTGCCCCGTACGATACATATATCGGACATCAAGCAACCAGTCTCTTTGAATCGGATAATCTGACCTAGTCATATTATCCCGATGGTTGCAACCATTATAGAGTACTAGTTCTGTATCCCTCGCGATCATCTTCTCCATATGTCTGAAGTGATACTTCATCTTGACATCACATCCAATACACTACGATTCTCGATAAACCCAGAAGAGGTGTACACAGAACCCGTTAAAGCCCTGGACCACCAAAACTAAAGTTTACCGATTGTCGTAAGTACTAGCGATGCAAGTCTCAGGTTAAGATCATATGCACCTACCCTGAAGCGGACTCCCATAGACACGCAGACATACTACCAATGGGACTCCGCGGGGTCTATCCAGAGCGAAGCTGTTTTCCGTACCATCGGTAAAACACAACCTCCTACCGCACTAGCATAAGTATCCTATACTTAAATATATGAGAACTATGCTGTTGTGCCCTCACAACATGCACGAGTGCAGTACTAGTCTATTCCGCATTATCGATGTCCAATCTCGATAATACTACGACTAGGGATATTTAATGATTAAACCTTTATGGATTGATACTGTCTCATATCATCACAATCCGGAACTAATCATAGGGACTTTTACCATTTATATATCAAAGTAAATAAATTACAAAACGGTAAAAGGCAATTTCATTACTACATAGTTAATTTTGTACAATAATACAATATCATTTACAAAATAGTGACGCTATGGGTCATTACTGTCTAACAAACTGATGGTGCCAGGTATGTCTGAACGACTGGTAGAAATGATTAACCGTTGCTGATGCTTTATCGCTTGCCAGGTGGCTTGGGTACATTGGAGGAAATTTTTATAGTTCTATCTTGGGCGAACCTTAACATACACCAGAAAACGCTTGGATTGCTCAATGTTGATGGATTTTATGATTTCTTTGTGTATTTCTTGAGGATGCCCGGAGACATGGGTTCGTGTCAAAACCTATAAAGAACTCCTCTTCACTGCCAGAACTGCTCCGGATCTTTTAGACCAACTCATAGCTTATGAACCACAAGTTGACCTATCCTTTCAAAGATAAATTGGTCCGAGGACGATCGTGGTAAGTGGCGTCGGATTAATCTGGATCTTAACCTTTAATTTCCTGTAGATTTCAGCTAACCAGGTACGACCTTCTTACTCTCCTTTTATTGTTTAAGACATTGGGGACAATGTCTCATTTAGGTTGGGGGAGGGAATTAGTTAATTAGTACTTTGTTTTTAGTTTGTATGTTGTTTTTATTTTTAGTCCAAAATTTTTCGAAAAATACAAAAAAATTTGAAAAATTTTCAAAAATTACAAAAATATTTTGCGTTTTTGTGTTTTGACTAAAAAGGTGAAATTGGTAAAAGATAGCCGAGTAAGGAGTTTCCACTCCTGAGACGTATCTCAAACCTATTTCGAAACAAGTTATTTTTGTTTATTTCATTTTGAATTATTTAGTTTGTGAATTCTCCATAAAACTGACTAAAAAAGAATCTCCATATGTTCAGTTAGCAGATATTATCAACATATATAGTAACATACGGACATGAGCTAAAATTGAAAAGTTTGTAATATTCAGTGCTCTAGTTTAATTGGAGGAAACATCTCAAAAAGTAATGGAGTAAAAATAAAAAATAAAAAATAAAAAATAAAAAATAAAAAATAAAAAATAAAATCTGAGATCCGGGTTATTAAGTCTGTAAGGATGTTTTAACACCTAGTGCCCTAAAACCAACTGGTTTGGGAGTCACTGGCCCAAAGCTCGTTACATGGATCGAAGATGCTGCAAAAATATATATATCGGAAGTCTGAGTAATTAAGTCCGTAGGGGTGTCTTAACACCTGGTGCCCTAAAGCCAACTGGTTTGGGAGCCACCGACCCAACACTCGCTACATAGATGGAAGATATTGTATATAAATAAAAAATAGAGAAAAAATCAAAGAAAAAATCAGAAAAATGAAAAATTATTCCATTGCTCCAAAAAGCTGTGAAATCTGATAGAACTTTAGGACAAAAATATTACTCTCTTATCAACTACACTTATGACTGTTGTGGGCAAAAATAAATTGATTAATATTTTGTTGGCTGTGTATATGGAGAATGGTAAAAATAATCGGAGAATTTACTTATTCGGTAATTTAAAATGAAACAAAACAACTAGTAACTTGGAGTAGAAGTTTCACCTGATTAGTCACTAACATCTTTATTCTCTTTTCGCTTGTCTCTTTGCTTTTGTGTGCATTAGTTTTAACTACCTTTTTACTTTTGTAAAATGTTTGTGGGTATCATTGCTGTAAACCCTCATGAGACTACAACTCGTCCACTAGGGACACCTAGGGGTTTAAAGGCTTGTTGCATATGCTAAATGCAACCGTGATCCCTACGAAAGTGGCTTAGTAATTTATTCATGTTATTTTATTTTATGTTTTGCTCGAGGACTAGCAAAATGTTAGGTTTGGGGGTCTGATGAGTGATATTTATATCACTATTTCCCACTCAATTAACTTAATATTTTGTATAGTTTCGCGAGTTTTGTGAACGTTTTGATGTATTTGGTGTTATTTTACAGATAAATAAAGTTTGGAAAGCATTGGAGGCAATTTGGGGCAAAAACGGACAAAAATGCGTCAACTGGAATATTTTGGTCTTAAGCGCGTCGCGACGCCAAGCCTTACGCGTCGCGACGTCTAAAATGTGCCGAACAGTGCTAACGTGCGCTGGGTCCACAAATCAGAATCTGAGAAAAGTTTGACTTTGCTAAAATGTGCCGTGCCACGTGTCACCATCACAGCCGATCTGCTAAAATGCGCCGTGCCACGTGTCAGCATCCTACGGTGCCGACAGTCACCATCGCCACGTGTGCCACGTGTCACTCCAGGTCATCTCCATGTCATCAGCCACGTCAGTAAGTCAACAAGTCAACATTTCCACTTCACCGCCACGTCATCATCAGCCAATCAGAAGCTGACACGTGTCGCAATTCTACAGTGCCAATAGTCTCTTTCCCACGTGTCGCCACGTCACCGCCATGTCACCGCCACGTCAGCGCCACGTCAGCATCAATTATTGAATATCCTATCCTTATCTGACACGTGGCGGATAAGAATCTCAGCGACCAATCAGAAGCCGCCACGTGTCACAATAATTGAAGCCCAACCACTTTGCCACGTGTCACCTTATCAGCTTATCCAGAATCTTCAAACCAGCGAACTAGAGCGTGCCACGTCGACAAACCTGGCGTAGCGACGCTAAGGACCCTGGCGTCGCGACGCCCGAAATCGAATTTTTTGCCTATAAATAGAGCGCGAAATTTCAGAATTCAGGGCACCACTCTCTCTCTTCTATTCTATCTAAAGAGAGAGTTTCTCTCTCTAGATTCTTTAGTTTTTTATTTTTTTAATTTTTAGTTTTGTAAATAATTTTAATTACGTTTTGTATTAATAGTAATTTAATTTTTACTTTTTACTTTTTACAATTTTTACTATTTACCATGAGGAGGTAACTTCTCCAGCTAGGGTGAAAGGTAATTCTTTTACTGTTACTATTTAGATTAATCTCCCTTAAAAATAATATATTCACTATTTAAAATATTGACTTAAAAAGGATACCGCCAGATTGGTCGGTTGGTAATTTATTTTAATCTGATTTAAACCTGACTAATAAAGGATACCGCCAGATTGGTTGGTTGGTAATTTAATTTTGGTTCCGCCTTTATGGCTGGTTGGACTTAATTTGACTTAATCAGGTTACCGCCTTTATGGCTGGTTGGAAAAAGAATCACAAGTTTATATATTATTTTATGGGAGATATCTAAATTAGTAGTAGTAAAAGTAATTCCTTTTACCTTAGCATTTTTTTTATTTTACTTTTCAGTTTTACTTTATGTCTTTTATTTTTAAGTTGTTATTAGCCCCAGTTATGTGTTGTAACTAAATTAGTTATCTGGGGTTGTGATGAAATCCAATATCACCGTTTTATAAGGGTTAGATTAAAGCTTGGGTAATATAAAGATTTATTTATTGAGTCTTAAACTTAATGCTTTTTCATTAACTGGCCATTAATAAAATTGATCTGGTAAATCTAAAATGAACTAGACATAGGGATTTTAGGTTTCAGCCTTAGACTCAATAGCCCACGATCTTCCTGGAGGATAGATACCCTTAATAGATTTCCTTACAGGATAGGAATATACCTGTCGGGCGGGGGTAGCCATAATTGGAACTTAAACTTAATGAATCCAGATAATTTGGTTGACATAGACATATGGTTCAATTGGGTTAAACTGGGTATTTGTGTCTGACCATCGACAGAGGCTTACACATAATTTAGTGTTCCAGGTTAATAAATCAATATATTACCCAACTTTAAGATAACCACTTCATCTTTAAAATGATATTAGAATGATTCACAACCCTAGATCTTTGTGTCTTTTGTTATTTTCCTTAGTATTTCTTTTGTTTTTTATTTAATTTTTATTTTGTAAAACCACTTTCAACCAATCAAACAATTATTATCTTCACCCTCAATTAGATATTTGTAAATAAATAGATTCAATAATTAATAACGACAGTAGGAATTAAGTCCTCGTGGGATCGATATTTTTATACTACTTGAACGATACGTGCGCTTGCGTTATACGTGTGTGTTTACGCCGGTCACTTTATACGTTGGTATGTTGCCCTCCATGTATGTCTTCCTTGAAGACTCATACAGTACCAATAGGCACAATGCCTTGCGGTACATCAACTAGTATCCACACCTAGTTGATATACATGGAATCCAATTCGGACTTATGACACTTTGTCATAATAGGGAGTCGATACCTTGTATTACTTCCTCTTACGTAGTCAGTTGGTATACCTCAAAAGATAGACATCTTTATGAGGTGAGATCAGAAACCATACCTAGGTTGTTTTCTGACTCTCTCCGACATACGCGGTTCTTGTGTATTCGAAGATTATTGGTAATAGTTTCATCCTTGATGAACTATTTATGTTCCATTAAGATTCGGTGCCTTGAACAGTATTACTCCGATTTTCATCGAGTTTTACTATCCTCCCACTTACCACTGCATATCGGTATTCCTCTTAGGAAAACCGCATGGTGAGCAACAATCTAATTGTTCTCTTGTGAGTTGTATAAGTACTATAATTATGGTATCCCTAGGATAACATACAATTGGTACTTATCCAATTTGGGTTCTAGTTTGGTATAATCCAAACAGATGCCTAGCATACCCAAATTATCAGGAATGAGAAACCCAATTTCTTTCCCGCTCATATCTAATATGATATCTGTCAAACAGATTATTATGGAACCTTATTCTAAATAAGTTCTGCACTGTCAAAGCTCATCCGTTGAAGGAAATGGTAGCTCAGAGCGACTCATGATTAACCTTATCATGTCCAATAAAATTCAGTTACTCATTTTGGACACACCGTCAACTTGACGTGTTCCGGGTGGAGTCCTCATTGAAAGAATACTATAATCTTTCAAGTATTTTAGAAACTCATTGCCTAAGTATTTTCTATTACGGTCTTACCGTGACGGTTTAATACATTAGCCGATCTGTTTGTCTATTTCGTGTCGAAACTATAAAAGTTTCCAATCTGTGTTCTTCAAAAGAGACACATAACCATAACGCGATGCCACATCCGTAAGGTCACGAAATATTGATATCCACTTCTAGCCTAGCTAGACATGGGCCCACTTGCTTCACTATGAACTAGGGCTAACAGATCAGTGGCATTTACACTTTTACCAAGTAAATAGTGTTTTAGGCACATTGCCCAATAAACTAGATTCGTAGACTTTATTTGAATGGGATCAAATCAGTCCTAGTATCCACTCTTTAAAAGTGTAGATATACGATTCCTGTTTTATTGTGTCCCAGACATCAATGCCACAATAAAGTTTCATCTGATCAAATCAGTTTTGAGCTATTGTTTGTCATGTTATGTGTTTGAGATTTTATTTATATTCAAAATATAAATTATGTTATTCACATCTAATGTGTTTATCTCCATATCATCTTTATATAATAAAACACTTTAGTGTTCTAAAATATAAAGGTTCACCCGCAGCGGGTTAAACACTGATATAGAGATAATGTATCTAGTCATACTAGTTACATTATAACAGTTTCCCAATTTAGGTAATACCCGAGGGTAGTTCCTAAACTTAGGTGTCTACGATTAAAAAAACGACTTTCGTCCCGTTTACAATTCGCAGATAAATCTCAATTGAAGTCAGTATCCTGCTCAAAGCAGATTCTGAACATCAATATATTTATATACCACATTAAGTATTTAAAATGTAATTTTAATACTAGTAGTGAATATATTTATGACAAACATATTTGAAGTTAGAGCCTTGCTCGTTCTTCAATTCCTTCATGTCTGCTTTGTCCAAACGGCAGTCACGCTTCCGCGATCCCGTTTGCCACAATTAAGCAGACATTTTGGGATATGTCATTTATCTTCCTAGAAGAATATAATGATTTTGCCTTTGTCCATTTTCACATTCCAGTAGCCTTTGGCCAAGCCTCGGGTTTCTGGAATATCGAAGTAAGGTGCGCCTTGCGCTACTTGCCTAATTACAAAGTTTGACTTTATCTCCTTGAGAGTAGTCATTAACTCTCCAAGAGTTATTTATTGCAATTTAGTACTTCTAAAATCTAAAGATAGATTTATGAAGATCCTTCAATTTCTTTATCATACTTTAAGGATCTAATCCTTAGTTCTGATTCAGAAATTAAAGAGTCTACTGCGGTAAGTATAATGGATTAAGCACTTAAGTTATCATCATATAATCTTCCAAAGATTATGCTAAATTATTTGCTTAACTCCGGGCTTAGGCCTAATATATTATTTTATCAAATAAAATAACTTATTATTTTTCCAAGACCATCCTGAAATTTATTCCCAATTTGAAAATTAAACCATTTAAATACATTTTCCCTATGATCATGTTTTAAATGCTAATCTTTCAATTTTATCTTGATTCTAATAGTCCAACTATTTAATCAACGATTTAGGTACTTTTTCTTATAATGATTACAATAGTCCAACTATGTAATCAACTATAATTTAATAGATTAAAATCAATTATATTGATTACTATAATCCAATTATAAAATCAACTACAAATGAATAGTTTGAATATATAGTCCAACTATTTATTAAAACAACATTTAAATATTAGTCCAACTAACATTTAATTATTTGACGAATGGATATTTGATTGAGCGCGTATGGCAAGTAATTAAACGAATATTGCAAATTCAATTCTTGCCTCCCACTATTTTTCGGCGAGCCTCTAACCCTCTGTCGAGTACTCGGGAAACCGCATTTCCTAGTGGGCTAGGATCCCATTAAATATCACACAATCTTGACTTTGGCCAACAAATTGTATGATAATTAACTAGGTAGATCTCTAAGATAGATTGGATCCAATCCAATTCCTAGATCCGGTAGGGGGACATCCAAGTCCGAAACATATATCTTATATATGCCAATACATCCAATGTATTACCTAACCTTTTTCCTCTGAACCAACTAAGCCTTGGCTTTGGCACAACAAACTTAGTGATCCCAGTTAAGCGCGACCCATTGACCATGGAAAGCTTCGTAATTAATGTCGATGGACAAGAAGTGGTCTTGACTTTGGCCAACAAACCACAACTTGGACAAGACACTGACATGTAACAAAGATCTCGTGATTCAAACACATCCTCGACGGACAAAGGCCTTGACTTTGGCCAACAAGCCAATGCCAGTCTCGGATCTTGAGTGAGAATCACTCAATGGAAGGAAAGACCCTTAATATTTTGCGAGGGTTTTTCGAGTGCAAATTGGCAACCAATTTATTATCTTTGTTAAGGTATCATCATCATACACCCTTAAACATGCATTCTAAACACATAATAAAGCGCATATGATAAAATAATAATGATATGCGGATGGATACTTTACAAATTGATCCTAGATCAAATCTCTCCCTTTCTCTTTCCCGCTAGCACATGTATTACTTCTACCCGTTACACTACACTTCTAAAGAAATCTCATTTACATTGAGGGGAATAGGTGAGAAGAGAATACAAAGAATAAGGAGGTGATAAGGCTGGACACGCAGGTCCAATTTAATAAATCAAATTTATTACAACAATTTCTAAAATTGCCCCACCCATCTAAAATCCATCCGATATACATTATTCATGCATCGCAACCATGTATTCACACAAGCATGTTATCAATCAATCTAATCAAATTAATTAATCTGATAATTAGTGATCGTCCAATGTTCAAACAACGATTTGATTTTGCGCGAGTCAAACTCGTTTTGCGAATAAGTACTCAAAGTACGAATTCTCGAATTAATTTAAATTACATCATTAAATCCAATTCAATTTGTATTTAATTCTAATTCGCTATTTAATTCCAAATTAAATACTACACTTTATTAATAAACCTTTTATGACTTAAATTCCAAATTTAATCGTTACGGGTCTCAAAGCCCGATTAACGTCCAACGTCAATTTAATTAAAGTCCAATGGACTTTTAATTAATTTTTTAAGGCGTGGACTTTTGGTCAACTCGGGTCAAACCGAATAATCAAAATCCAATCCAGGAGTTACCCCATAAGCCTAGAAATCAATTTTTGGCCCATTAGGCCCAATTAAACTTTAAAGGTCCATTTGTCGCGTTTGGGCTTTATGGAGGCGGTTTTGGGCCCAATTGGATCCAATCCAATTTGCCTAAACCTAACTTAGTATTACCAAGCCCATTAAGCCCAATAACAACATAACAAGCCCAAATCCAATTTAAGGCCCAATTAACTAAATTACTAAAATCCAATTTTACAATTTAATTAATCAAAGTGCATTAACATAATTAATCACCCAAATCATTATTTCCAAAACACAAATTAGGCTAATTAATCATGCTCATCTACATCAATTAGTGTCCAACATAAATTAATCAAAAATCAAACCCAATCATGCTTCTTAACTCTCGGCTTTCATAGGGAATTTTTGTCCGATTCGGTTTCAATCCAATTAATTCCACAATCGACATCAAATCACATTCCCGAATGATTCTAACTCATCCAATGAATCAAAATTCAAAAATCACCAAGATCATTATAGGGCATTATATTCGGCCATGACCAAAATATTGGGGAAATTTGTTCCAAACATAATTTCAACAAATTAATCCAATCAATCATTAATTAAACATACTTTAAGCATTCTAAATCATCCAATTTCATTAATCATGCTCAAAATCAAGTTTACCCAATTTTAAGCCCTAAATAATTTTCATGCTTTAACCAAGCTCTTGATACCATGATTGGCAATTCTATGGGTCCCAAGGATCACAAATCAAGCATGAAACATAAGTGAATACATTCAAGAAGTCGCGGAATACTTACATCGACCGGTTGAGCGACGATTGAGGCAACAAAAACGAAATCTTTCTGCCCCTCACTGGTTCGGCAGTGTGCAGTCCAAGCTTACTGGTTTGGCCATTTTGAATCAACTTCCAAGCTCCAAGCTTCATCGTGGTGATTCCCGGCTCATGGGTGGACTTCCCTATCACCTTCGCATTGATCCTGGAGTGTGCTAACACTCTTGATTTTGCCACAAAATCACACTTGCTTCCCTACCAATTTCGATTTTTGCCCAGCAAACCAGAACAGAAATGGCGTGAAAGATGAAGAGAAAATGGTGGAAAGAGAGAAATGAAATGTGTCAATTAATTTTGGTATTTGATTTTTCAAACATATACCAAAATTTAGGCTTTTGAAAAGTCAAACAATCAAAGCCATTAATGCCCACAACAACCACATCAATCAATCAATCCAATCAATTGTCACATCACTCAAAGTGACATGATTTGACGATTGATGTGACGCTAGATGCGACTAGAGATTTAACGCTTTATTTGACGTGCCGTACTCAAATTCGAAATGCGAATGCGCTCGCAAATAATCTCGGGCTCGGGTTTGCTAATTCCAAATTAACAAATTTTCTGTTGCGTCGCAATTAAATGATTACGCCTAGCGAAATCACTATTCACGTCGCTAACGAATTAATTCTAAATTAATTCATTCGCCCGAATTAAAATCTAATTTTAATTCCCCGTCGAAATCCTATTTCGTTTAATATATCAAATATATTAATTTCTCGATTAATTCCAAATTAATCGTTCTCTCTCTTTAATTGATATTTTATCCCAGATAAAATATCTCCGCAATTAATCCCAGATTAATTTTCTCTCTCATCTAATTAATCCCAGATTAATTAAAGTGCGAGTCATACCTAATCAGTGAATCTTTGGGAAGCGACCCATGAGATCCTCGGATTTGTTGGCAGTAAATTCGATCATCGGACTATCCGAACACGTAAGTACCTCGTACTACGTTTGTACCGATTTACTAGACAAGGTTGGCCTCTAGCAAAGCGCCATGCCTTCCCAATTCTCCGGAAATATCCTTACAGGAATAAAGGATCTGTATCAGGTATAGTATACGTAGTATTGCGTATTTCTGTCCAGTATCAGATGATCACATGGGAGGCCTGGGGCTGGTACAGTGTCTGCCCCATACGAAGCATATATCGGATTACGAGCAACTAGTCTCTTTAATATTGGATAATCATGACCAAGTCATATTACCCTGACGGTTGCAACCTTATATAGAGAGCCAGTTCCGTATCCATACGGGATCATCAACTCCATATCACTGGAGTGACACTTCCGTCTTGACATCACACACAACACACTATGATAGCCCTGTACGACCTCAACCAAAGTATATTGATTGTCGTAAGCATTAGCGGTGCAAGTCTCAGGTTAAGACCAATTACACCTACCCTGATTTCGAATTTCTATAGACACATAGTCATACTACTAATGGAATTCCGAGGGGTCTTATCCAGAGCGAAGCTGTTTCTCGTACCATCGGTAAAACACAACCTCCTATTACACTTGCATGAGTATCATATACCCAAATATATGAGAACTATGTCGTTGTGTCCTCAAAATGCGCACAAGTTTAATACTAGTCTTTTATGCATTCATCGATGTCCAATCTCGATAATGCTCTGACTAGGGATATTTAATGATTTATCCTTCGTGGATTGATATTGTCTCATATCATTCTCAATCCAGGAATAAATCACAAGGACCTCCTATCATTTATATATCTAGGTGATCTAATCACAAATGATAAGAGTGCAATCTCCTTTGTCACATAGTTAATTTGTACAATAACACCGTGATCTGTACAAATAGTGACGTTATGGGTCATAATTGTCCAACATTTCTAACCTAGTTTATCCGAAGATAAATCATCGTAGGAACCACAAATTCTTCAGCAATGTAAAGAAAGTGAGTGGACACTTCTCTTTTACTTGATTTTCATTTCGTATGTTCATATCAGACTTACTATTTCATTTTTAGGACGTTAGCTGATTTCTTTATCAGTAATATTTTATTAAGCATACTTTGAGAAATGTTTCAAAAAAGAAATGTTTTCGAAAAATGAGATTTGTGTTTTTGGTGCATGGGGGAAAAACCCACCCTAGTATGTAACTTGATACAGTTGGAATTGACGGAGAGAGAACATATGCACATGTAGAGGACTGGGGGGACAACGATGTGTAACGACCCCAGATCCTAGTTCAGGGCTAGGGGGACGGCGATACGTAACGCCCCTATACCCTAGTTTCAGGGTCAGATAGTAGCATTGATCATCACTACCGGCTCTAGTTCTGTGGCTTGGGGGAGGGTTATACGTAACGCCCCAAGGCCACCAGTTTTAGGGACAGATGTGGCATGCTTTGGGGGAGGCGATACGTAACGCCTCAAAGTCATGGTTTTGTATTCTTGCTCCAGATAGCCGTAGGGGGGACGGTGATAACGTAACGCCCCCATACGTCAAGTGTTTCGGAACAGGACAGTTTTCCAGATAATAGATTTTAAGAAAGAGTTTCAGCTATAGATTTTTAAAAACAGTTTACAAAAGCAGATTCAGAAAGATTAAGTTTTATAAAAAGAGATTACATAAGAGGTTTACAGAAAAGAGATTTTATATAATTTATTTCTTGAACTTTGATTTCAGAACCAAATGATTTATTACAGGATTACGTTTTATAGTCCATTGTTGGAGTTTCTAGAGGTCCCAAGATCAAAACTCAAGCATGAATCATAAGCGAATACAACGATTTAAGTGCGGAATACTTACATCGAGCGGTGGAGATGCGATTTGGCAACAAAAACGAACTCACTGCCCACTGCCACTGCTCACGGCAGTTCACTGTCATGTGCGCCCACTGCTGCAGATTTGGCTTCTGTTTTGTGCCATTTTGATCAAGAAAAACGAGCTCCAAGCTTCATCAAAACGTTCCTTGCTCATGGGTATACTTCCCTTATCACCTTGGCATGATCCCGGAGTGTGCTAGCACTCTTGTTTTGCCACAAAACACTTGCTTCCCTCCATTTCCTTTTGTTTGTTCGGCAGTTCCAAATGCCTTTCAAAACCAGAAAATGTCGTGAGAGAGAAGAGGAGAAGAAGAGGAGAGGTCTGCATTTTATTTCCTTTTTGCCTTTTTGTTTTCAAAAAAAAAACGTGAAAGGCCAAATGAAAAGCAATGATGTATCAAATACAAAATGAATATTTTTAATTAAAAACCTTCAAAAAACCGTGAAAGGTTTTCCCTCCAAAGGAAAATTCATGATTTGCCATCATTACCTCACATAGAGAATAGAGACAATGTATCATCCCTTAAAGGTGACTAGATACATCCATCATCTATTCGTGTCAAGTAATGAGATATCGCGATGTGATTTGCGGATTCCACCCGTTTCAAAATACGAATGTGTCCGCAAACACTTTCGGGCCCAAATTCGCTAATTCCGAATTAACTAATTTCCGTCGCGACGAGAATTAAATAATTACGCCTAGCGGAATTATTATTCACGTCGCTAACGAATTAATTCTAAATTAATTCGCTCGCCCGAATTAAAATCTAATTTTATTCCGCGTCGAAATCTAATTTCGTTTAATATATCAAATATATTAATTCCTCGATTAATTCCAAATCAATGTTTCTCTCTCTTCAATTGATATTTTATCCTAGATAAAATGTCTCCGAAATTAATCCCAGATTAATTCTCTCTCTCATCATATTAATCCCAGATTAATATAAGTGCGAGTCATACGTCATCGGTGAATCTTTGGGAAGCGACCCATGAGATCCCCGGATATGTTGGCAGTAAATACGGTCGTCGGTGTATCCGAATCACGTACGTACCAAGTACTACGTTCTACCGATTTACGAGACAAGGTCGACTCCTAGCAAAGCACCAAGTCTTCCCAATTCTCCGGACATATTCTCATAAGAATATTAAGATCTGTATCAAGCGTAGTATACTAATGTATTGTGCATATCGGCCCAGTATCGGATAATCACGTACTAGGGCTGGGGCTGGATAAGTGTCTGCCCCGTCCGAAGCACATATCGGATGTCTGGTAACATAGTCTCTATAATCGGATATTCATGACCTGGTCATAATATCCTGATTGGCTGCGCAGCACTCAAGAGCACTAGTACCGTATCCTGCGTGACATCATCTCCAATATGACTGAAGTGATACTTCCGTCTCGACATCACATCCAATACACTACGACTCTCTGATAAACCCAGAAGTGGTGTACACAGAACCCGTTTAAAGTCCCCTACCACCAAGACCAAAGTCTATCGATTATCGTAAGTATTAGCGATGTAAGTCTCAGGTTAAGACCATACACACCTACCTTGATTTCGGCCTCCCATAGACACATAGTCATAATACCAATGGGATTCCGAGGGGTCTATCCAGAGCGAAGCTGTTTCCCGTACCGTCGGTGAAACACGACCTCCTATCGCACTTGCATAAGTATCCAATACTTATATATATGAGAACTATGCCGTTGTGCCCTCACAAACGCGCACAAGTGCAATACTAGCCTATTCCGCATTATCGATGTCCAGTCTCGATAATACTACGGCTAGGGATATTTAATGATTAAACCTTCGGGGACTGATACTGTCTCATATCATTCTCAGTCCAGGTACTAATCATAGGGACCTCTCTTCATTTATATATCTATGGTGATCTAATCACAAATGATGAGAGTGCAATTTCTTTGTCACATAGTTAATTTGCTACAACAACACAATGATCTGTGCAAATAGTGACGCTATGGGTCATAATGTCCAACAATCTCCCACTTGGCACGTAGCGAGTCACTCAAGTGTCCTACACCTGAACTATGTACGGTTCGCTCAAATTGCTGAGGAAAGGTTTTCGTCAGCGGATTTGTTTGTTTATCGTTTGACGCGATTTATACGATCATCACATCGCCACGATGTATGATCCGAACGAATCAGATGATATAGAAGTATATATCTGGATCGTCGATGAGACCTTTAATTCTTTAGCCTGTGCTGACGCCTAGCTCAGCTGCTAACAGAACTATATCTAATCTAATTAGATTTATTATCGATCCAAATGGCTTCTATTGCTGCCTCAGCTGCAGCAATAATCCGCATTTGTTGTTTATTCGGCAACAGTTATCTTGCTAGGAAGATTTCCAGCTCACTGTCCCTGTTATTCAAACTTTATAGTACCGTAGTATTTAATTGTTTGGAAACTTGCAGCAGTGATCCCAGTCACTTCAAGTTCTCCTTCTCCATAGTTTAAGACAACATCTTTAGTTCTCTGAGATACTAACAGATGTTCTTAACTTCAATCCAGTGACTATCACTTGGATTGACCCGATTGTGACTCCATATGCTCGAAGCGTATGAGACACCAATACAGGTACATTTTAAATGTACAATTTCCCAGAGAGTGTTAACAACTTCAAATCTATCCCAGTAGATCTTTATTCCTTGAATAAAGGTTGTTACTCCCCAGAATTCTACGGAGAATTTCTATTGAAAGAATATCCATGAAAGCCAAGCTTTCACCAATTGTTTTATGGGAATTTCATTGTCAGTGCCCTCTCCCACTAACCTCCTTATATACACAAGAATTATTTCGTTTTGAGTCAAATCATAAATCATTATGATTATTTCAAAACGACAGTTCCAAGAACCTTATGCTTGCTTCAATCCAAACATGGATCGAATAACCCGCAAACCTTGTTTGTTGGTTATACAAAATCGTCAGGATGTTCTAATCATCCTCCAAAAGGTTTCCTTTTCAGGAAAGCGATTTTGATCTGTAACTGACACATTTCATAAATGAAATATGCAGTTATTTTCAAGCATTTTCAAAATGGATTTACCATGGCAACAGGTAAAAGGTTGAACCGTTATTAACACAATGTTGATAACGATACCTTTCCGTCAAAAGCCTAGCTTTGTACGTTGGTATGTTGCCATCCATGTATGTCTTCCTTGAAGACGTATAATGTACCAATAGGCACAATGCTTTGTGGTACAACAACTAGTATCCATAATAGTCGTTATACATGGAATCCATTTCGGACTCATGGCACTTTGCCATAACAGGGAGTCGATACCTCGTATCACTTCCTCAAAACGTAGTCGGTGGATATACCTTCATAAGATTGACATCTTAATGAGGTTAGATCAGAAACCCATACCCTAGGTTGTTTTCTGACTCTATCCGATCTACCCGATTTCTTGTGTATTTGAAGATTAATGGTACAGATTCATCATAGATGAATTGTTTGTGTTCCATTAAGGACTTCGTGCTTTGAATAGTATTACTCCGATTTTCATCGAGTATCACTATCCTCCCACTGACCACTGCATATCGGTATTCCTCTCAGGAAAACCGCATGGTGAGCAACAATCACATTGTTCTCATGTGGGATTTATAAGTACTATACTTATGGTTTCCCTTAGGATAACCTATATTGGCACTAATCCAATTTGGGTTCTTAGTTTGGTATCATCCAAACTTTATGCCTGGCATACCCAAATTATCAGGAATGAGAAACCTCGTTTCTTTCCTGTTCATATCCTATATGATATCTGTCAAACAGATTTATATGGAACCTTATTCTAAATAAGTTTTGCACTGTTAATACATATCCTATTGAAGGAAACAGTAGCTCAGAGCGACTCGTAATTAGCCTTATCATGTCTAACATGATTTGGTTAATTCGTTCGGACACACCGTCACTTTGACGTGTTTCGGGAGGAGTCCTCATATGAAAGAATACCATACTCTTTCAAGTATATATGAAACTTACTGCTTGAGTATTTTCCATTACGGTCTTACCGTGGCGGAATAATACTATAGCCGATCTGTTTATTTACTTCGTGTCGAAACTTTAAAGTTTCTGATTTGTGTTCTTCAAAAGAAACACATAACCATAACGTGATGCCACATCCGTTAAGGTCACGAAATATTCATGTTCACATCTAGCCTAGCTAGATATGGGCCCACTAACTTCACCATGAATAGGGCTTACAGATCGGTGGCCTTTACACTATTACCCAGTAAATAGTATTTTAGGTACTTTACCTAGTAAACTAGAATCGTAGACCTTATTTGATTAGTCAAATCAGTCCTAGTACCCACTCTTCAAAAGTGTGGATATACGAGTCTCGTTTAATTGTGTCCCAGACAACAATGCCACAAATAAGTCTCTATTGATCAAATCAATATGAGCTATTTATTTGTCATTTTATATGTTTGAGATTTTATTTATATTCAAAATATAAATTCTGTTATTCACATCTAATGTGTTTATCTCGGTATCATATATATTTTATGTACCACACTAAGTATTTAAAATCTAATTTCAATACTAGTAGTGAACATAACTTAGACAAATATATTTAAAGTCAGAGCCTCGCCCTTTCTTTAATTCCTTCGTGTCTTCCATATCCAAATGGTAGTCACTTTGGGATATGTCAATTATCCTTTTCAATATTTTAGGAACCTTAGGCCAAGCCTTGGGTTTTTAGAATATTGAAAGGAAATGCACCTTGTGCTACATGCCCAATTGCAAACTTTGACTTTTCTCCACTAGAATAGTCAATTAATTCTCCAAGAATTATAATTGCAATTTTAATACTTTTAAATCTAAAGATAGATTTATTATAAGTATATTAATTAAGCATTAAAGTCATCATCACATAAATCTTCCAAAGATTTTATGCTCTACTATTTGCTTAATTTTGGGCGTAACGTATAATAAGTTATTTTATCAAATAAATAACCTATTATTTATTCCCAATTTGAAAATTAAATCATTTAAAATATTTTAATCCCAGATTATTTTAAATATCCAACTTTTCAATTTCTTATCTTGATTACAATAGTCCAACTATTTAATCAACGATTAGTGGTACTATATATATTATAATGATTATAATAGTCCAACTATATAATCAATATAATCCAAATTAATTAACCTCAATTACATTGATTACTATAATCCAATTATAAAATCAACTGTAAACTGAAATTAATTAATTCAAATATATTGATTAATATAATCCAATTATATATAATCAAGTATAATACAGTCCAACTGTTTATAAAAACAACAATTTAAATATTAGTCAACTAACATTTAATATAACGACGAAATAATTTAAATGAGCGTGTTAGCGAGTAATTGAACGAATGTTGCAAATTCAATACTTGCCTCCCACTATTTTTCGTCGAGTCTCTAACCCTCTGTGGAGTACTCGGGAAACCGTGTTTCCTAGTGGGCTAGGATCCCGTTAAAGTATCATACAATCCTGACTTTGGTCAATAAAAAATTGTATGATAATTAACAAGGTAGATGTCGAAGATCAATTGGATCCCATCCAACTCCTAGATCCAGTAGGTGGACATCCAAGTCCGAAACATATATCTAATATATGCCTATATATCGAATATATACCCTACCCGTTTCCTCTGAATCAACTAGGCCTTGGCTTTGGCCAAAAACAAACCTAGTGATCCCAGTCAAGCGTGGACCCATTGACAGGGAAGCTTCGTAATCAAATGTCTATGGACAAGAAGTGGTCTTGACTTTGGTCAAAAACAAACCACAACTTGGACACGACACCGATATATAACAAAGCCTCGTGATTAAAGCACATCTTTGACTGACAAGGGCTTGACTTTGGTCAAAAACAACCCCTGACAATCTCCGATCTTGAGCAAGAATCACTCAATGGAAGGAAATAAACGCATGATATGAACGAGGGTTTTTCGCGTGCAAATTGGCTACCAATTTAATTATCTTTGTTAAGGTCTCATCATCATACACCCTTAAACATGCATTCTAAATACATAATAAAGCGTATATGAAAATAAATAATAATGATATGCGGATGGATACTTACACATTGATCCTAGATCAAATCTCTCACTTTCTCTCTCCCGCTAGCACTTGTATTATTTCTACCCGTTACACTACACTTCTAAAGAAACCTCTTTTACATGGAGGGGAATAGGTGAGAAGAGAATACAAAGAAATAAGAGATAAGGCTGGACACGCAGGTCCAATTTAATAAATCGAATTTATTACAACAATTTCTAAAATTGCCCCACCCATCTAATATCCATCCGATATACATTATTCATGCATCACAACCATGTATTCACTCATATAAGCATGCTATCAATCAATCTAATCAAATAATTAATCTGATAATTATGTGATCATCCAATGTTCAAACAACGATTTGATTTTGTTCGAGTCAAACTCGTTTTTGCGGATAAGTACTTAAAGTACGAATTCTAGAATTAAATTAAACTACACAATTAAATCCAATTCAATTTGTATTTAATTCTAATTCACTATTTAATTCCAAATTAAATAACACTTTAATAAAACCTTTTCGACTTAAATTCCAAATTTAATCGCTACGGGTCTCAAAGCCCGATTAATATCCAATATTAATTTAATTAAAGTCTAATGGGCTTTTAATTAATTTCTTAAGGCGTGGTCTTTGGTCAACTCGGGTCAAACCCGCAACCAAAGTCCAATCCGGGATTTACCCCATAAGCCTTTAAATTAATTTTGGCCCATTAGGCCCAATTAAATTACAAAGGTCCATTAGTTGCATTTGGGCTTTATGGTTAAGGTTTTGGGCCCAATTGGATCCAATCCATTTGGCCTAAACCCAACTTGATAAAATCAAGCCCAATAGGCCCAATTACAACATTAGAAGCCCAAATCCAATTTAAGGCCTCAAATAATTAAATTACATAAATCCAATTTAACAATTTAATTACTTAAAGTGCATTACATGATTAATCAACTAAATCAACATTTCCAAAACACTAAATTAGTCCAATTAATCATACTCAATTTCATCATCACATGTCCAACACATTAAGATTAAAATCAAACTCATTACATGCTCACTTTGTTCTCGGCAATGAGGTTAATTACATGTCCGATTTGTTTCAATCCAATTAAAAAACAATTCGACATTAAATCAATATACCCTAATGATTTTCAACACATCCAATGTTTCAAAAAATCAAAATTCACCAAGAACACAAAGGGGCATAACTCTCGGCCAAGATAAGATTTTGGGCAAATTTGTTCCAAACCAAATTTGATCAAATTGATCCAACCAATCATCAATAAAATACATTCAAGCATACTTTATCATCCAATTCATAATGCATGCTTAAATCAATTTTACCCAATTTCAAGTTTCATGACATCTTTCAAAATTGGGGAAATTTGTTCCAAACAATATTAACAAATTGATCCAACCAATCATCAATTAAACATGTACTAAGCATACTTATCATCCAATTTCATAATTGCATGCTTAAATCAATTTTACCCAATTTCAAGTTCATGACATACTTTCAAAATTGGGGAAATTTGTTCCAAACAATATTTAATCAAATTGATCCAACCAATCATCAATTAAACATGTACTAAGCATACTTAATCATCCAATTTCATAATTGCATGCTCAAATCAATTTTACCCAATTTAAAGTTTCATGACATACTTGGCAATTTGGGGATTTTTCGTCCAAATCGAATTCAATCCAATTGATTCCGCAATTGACGTTAAATCATCATCCCGAATGATTTCCAACACTTCCAATTGTCAAAAATCAAAAATCCCAAGACAATAAATCATCATCAATTTTCGGCCAAGGTAGTAATTTGGGGAAAAATTGATCCAATCAAATTTTCTTCAAATTGAACTAATCAATCTTCAATTCAAACACAATTAAGCATACAAATCCATCCAATTTCATTTATCATGCTCAAATTCAAGTTTGCCCAAATTTTAGCCCTAACATTTTTCATGCTTTTAACCTAAGCTCTTGATGCCATTGTTGGAGTTTCTAGAGGTCCCAAGATCAAAACTCAAGCATGAATCATAAGCGAATACAACGATTTAAGTGCGGAATACTTACATCGAGCGGTGGAGATGCGATTTGGCAACAAAAACGAACTCACTGCCCACTGCCACTGCTCACGGCAGTTCACTGTCATGTGCGCCCACTGCTGCAGATTTGGCTTCTGTTTTGTGCCATTTTGATCAAGAAAAACGAGCTCCAAGCTTCATCAAAACGTTCCTTGCTCATGGGTATACTTCCCTTATCACCTTGGCATGATCCCGGAGTGTGCTAGCACTCTTGTTTTGCCACAAAACACACTTGCTTCCCTCCATTTCCTTTTGTTCTGTTCGGCAGTTCACTGCCTTTTCAAACCAGAAAATGTCGTGAGAGAGAAGAGGAGAAGAAGAGGAGAGGTCTGCATTTTCATTTCCTTTTTGCCTTTTTGTTTTAAAAAAAACGTGAGAAGGCCAATGAAAAGCAATGATGTATCAAATACAAAATGAATATTTTTATATAAAACCTTCAAAAACCGTGAAAGGTTTTCCCTCCAAGAAAATTCATGATTTGCCATCATTACCTCACATAGAGAATAGAGACAATGTATCATCCCTTAAAGGTGACTAGATACATCCATCATCTATTCGTGTCAAGTAATGAGATATCGCGATGTGATTTGCGGATTCCACCCGTTTCAAAATACGAATGTGTCCGCAAACACTTTCGGGCCCAAATTCGCTAATTCCGAATTAACTAATTTCCGTCGCGACGAGAATTAAATAATTACGCCCAGCGGAATTATTATTCACGTCGCTAACGAATTAATTCTAAATTAATTCGCTCGCCCGAATTAAAATCTAATTTTATTCCGCGTCGAAATCTAATTTCGTTTAATATATCAAATATATTAATTCCTCGATTAATTCCAAATCAATGTTTCTCTCTCTTCAATTGATATTTTATCCTAGATAAAATGTCTCCGAAATTAATCCCAGATTAATTCTCTCTCTCATCATATTAATCCCAGATTAATATAAGTGCGAGTCATACGTCATCGGTGAATCTTTGGGAAGCGACCCATGAGATCCCCGGATATGTTGGCAGTAAATACGGTCGTCGGTGTATCCGAATCACGTACGTACCAAGTACTACGTTCTACCGATTTACGAGACAAGGTCGACTCCTAGCAAAGCACCAAGTCTTCCCAATTCTCCGGACATTTTCTCATAAGAATATTAAGATCTGTATCAAGCGTAGTATACTAATGTATTGTGCATATCGGCCCAGTATCGGATAATCACGTACTAGGGCTGGGGCTGGATAAGTGTCTGCCCCGTCCGAAGCACATATCGGATGTCTGGTAACATAGTCTCTATAATCGGATATTCATGACCTGGTCATAATATCCTGATTGGCTGCGCAGCACTCAAGAGCACTAGTACCGTATCCTGCGTGACATCATCTCCAATATGACTGAAGTGATACTTCCGTCTCGACATCACATCCAATACACTACGACTCTCTGATAAACCCAGAAGTGGTGTACACAGAACCCGTTTAAAGTCCCCTACCACCAAGACCAAAGTCTATCGATTATCGTAAGTATTAGCGATTAAGTCTCAGGTTAAGACCATACACACCTACCTTGATTTCGGCCTCCCATAGACACATAGTCATAATACCAATGGGATTCCGAGGGGTCTATCCAGAGCGAAGCTGTTTCCCGTACCGTCGGTGAAACACGACCTCCTATCGCACTTGCATAAGTATCCAATACTTATATATATGAGAACTATGCCGTTGTGCCCTCACAAACGCGCACAAGTGCAATACTAGCCTATTCCGCATTATCGATGTCCAGTCTCGATAATACTACGGCTAGGGATATTTAATGATTAAACCTTCGGGGACTGATACTGTCTCATATCATTCTCACTTCAGGTACTAATCATAGGGACCTCTCTTCATTTATATATCTATGGTGATCTAATCACAAATGATGAGAGTGCAATTTCTTTGTCACATAGTTAATTTGCTACAACAACACAATGATCTGTGCAAATAGTGACGCTATGGGTCATAATGTCCAACATCCATTCCCTAGATCGTACGACATCTAACCCCCACACTCCATTTACTGTGGATGCAGGTATTCTCGGGGAGAGCTCAGGGGATGGATACTGATGCAGTCACTAGTGTTGGAGTCCACCACTACAAGTTAGATAGAGTGTGAGTCAATCAGGGTAATTAAATGTTTTGAATCAGTCTTTGACTTTGAGGCAGTCGTGTGTAAAAGTGTATTATTTAGTTTCAGATTCAGATTAGGTTTGTATGTAATGATATTGAGTTGGGCTATGGTCCCACACATAATAAAAAATAAAGAAAATAATTTTAGTGTCTGTTAAAGTTAGGAAGTCAGAGGCTTATGGGTTAGTAAGTCTATCCCATACTGGTAACATCTCCCAGATCGGGGATGTACAATGACGAACACGGATAAAAATCTCTGAATCATATAGGTCGAGTCACTGCATACGTATAATCCTTCCGTCATGGGTATCTGGATTATCCCGGAGATATAGATATAAATGTCAAATCTCTATAGGTATAATCTAGTCGACGATTCTATTAGTAATCTCTTAAATAACACTTAGAACTGATTTCTACAGTGTACCACGGGCCATGGATTTAACATATTACTAATTCCATAATGGATACCTATGCTCTGTACACAGAACTAACGGATCCTATCTTGATACACACAAGATATCCTGAGGTAGACCCGGCCACGGTTCCGGTTCCAACCGGTTCCGGAATCGTAACCGTAAAGGACAGGTTCGGTTAGGGTTCCACCCCTAACTGAACCGGTTGGAACGGCTGGAACCGTTCAGTTCCAGCGGTTCCAACCGAAACCATAGGGTTCCAATAGGAACCTCCCCAACGACTAGTAGCCGTTGGGGGCTCCCTGCACCTAAATTGAAAAAAGGCCAGCGGGAAAAAAAAGATTATTGTAATTCTTAACACCCCTAATAATGGTAATAAAACGGTTATTTTTAGGGGCATTTTCGGTATAAAAAAAGATTCTAAAATTCTATAAATATGGGTCATTTTTCATTATTTCAACACACCAATTTCTCTACTCTCTCAATTCCTACAATTCTCTTATTCTCAATGCTCTCATTTATAATAAAAATTAGTTATTATCATTCTCAATTTTCTTATTCTTCTTACTCATTTCTTAAACAAAAAATGGCAAGCTCATCTGATAACATAAGTCAAATATGCCAACCCAAGAGAGCAGCCCTAGTGTTGGTTCACAATCACGGAGAATAGAAGTTAAGTCTCGTTCCTCAGATGTTTTCAAAATTAATTTTCATTTAGACGATACCGATGAAGGTTCAAGAGCAGTTTGCAACCATTGTGGGGTTTCCTACAAATTTTCTGGTGGATACGACAATATGATCAAACACATGGAAAGACATCATGTGATTGATCTTGGACTTGATACGACACAAACTCAAATGGTCAGGTGCGCATCATCTAGTGGAGTACTCGGGAAACCGTGTTTCCTAGTGGGCTAGGATCCCGTTAAAGTATCAGACAATCCTGACTTTGGTCAATAAAAATTGTATGATAATTAACAAGGTAGATGTCGAAGATCAATTGGATCCCATCCAACTCCTAGATCCAGTAGGTGGACATCCAAGTCCGAAACATATATCTAATATATGCCTATACATCGAATATATACCCTACCCGTTTCCTCTGAATCAACTAGGCCTTGGCTTTGGCCAAAAACAAACCTAGTGATCCCAGTCAAGCGTGGACCCATTGACAGGGAAGCTTCGTAATCAAATGTCTATGGACAAGAAGTGGTCTTGACTTTGGTCAAAAACAAACCACAACTTGGACACGACACCGATATATAACAAAGCCTCGTGATTAAAGCACATCTTTGACTGACAAGGGCTTGACTTTGGTCAAAAACAACCCCTGACAATCTCCGATCTTGAGCAAGAATCACTCAATGGAAGGAAAATAAACGCATGATATTGAATGAGGGTTTTTGCGTGCAAATTGGCTACCAATTTAATTATCTTTGTTAAGGTCTCATCATCATACACCCTTAAACATGCATTCTAAATACATAATAAAGCGTATATGAAAATAAATAATAATGATATGCGGATGGATACTTACACATTGATCCTAGATCAAATCTCTCACTTTCTCTCTCCCGCTAGCACTTGTATTATTTCTACCCGTTACACTACACTTCTAAAGAAACCTCTTTTACATGGAGGGGAATAGGTGAGAAGAGAATACAAAGAAATAAGATATAAGGCTGGACACGCAGGTCCAATTTAATAAATCGAATTTATTACAACAATTTCTAAAATTGCCCCACCCATCTAATATCCATCCGATATACATTATTCATGCATCACAACCATGTATTCACTCATATAAGCATGCTATCAATCAATCTAATCAAATTAATTAATCTGATAATTATGTGATCATCCAATGTTCAAACAACGATTTGATTTTGTTCGAGTCAAACTCGTTTTTGCGGATAAGTACTTAAAGTACAAATTCTAGAATTAAATTAAATTACACAATTAAATCCAATTCAATTTGTATTTAATTCTAATTCACTATTTAATTCCAATTAAATAACACACTTTAATAATAAACCCTTTTCGACTTAAATTCCAAATTTAATCGCTACGGGTCTCAAAGCCCGATTAATATCCATATTAATTTAATTAAAGTCTAATGGGCTTTTAATTAATTTCTTAAGGCGTGTGGTCTTTTGGTCAACTCGGGTCAAACCCGCAACCAAAGTCCAATTCGGGATTTACCCCATAAGCCTTTAAATTAATTTTGGCCCATTAGGCCCAATTAATTACAAAGGTCCATTAGTTGCATTTGGGCTTTATGGTTAGGTTTTGGGCCCAATTGGATCCAATCCATTTGGCCTAAACCCAACTTGATAAAATCAAGCCCAATAGGCCCAATTACAACATTAGAAGCCCAAATCCAATTTAAGGCCTCAAATAATTAAATTACATAAATCCAATTTAACAATTTAATTACTTAAAGTGCATTACATGATTAATCAACTAAATCAACATTTCCAAAACACTAAATTAGTCCAATTAATCATACTCAATTTCATCATCACATGTCCAACACATTAAGATTAAAATCAAACTCATTACATGCTCACTTTGTTCTCGGTAATGAGGTTAATTACATGTCCGATTGTTTCAATCCAATTAAAAAACAATTCGACATTAAATCAATATACCCTAATGATTTCAACACATCCAATGTTTCAAAAAATCAAAATTCACCAAGAACACAAAGGGGCATAACTCTCGGCCAAGATAAGATTTTGGGCAAATTTGTTCCAACCAAATTTGATCAAATTGATCCAACCAATCATCAATTAAAATACATTCAAGCATACTTTATCATCCAATTTCATAATTGCATGCTTAAATCAATTTTACCCAATTTCAAGTTTCATGACATACTTTCAAAATTGGGGAAATTTGTTCCAAACAATATTTAATCAAATTGATCCAACCAATCATCAATTAAACATGTACTAAGCATACTTAATCATCCAATTTCATAATTGCATGCTTAAATCAATTTTACCCAATTTCAAGTTTCATGACATACTTTCAAAATTGGGGAAATTTGTTCCAAACAATATTTAATCAAATTGATCCAACCAATCATCAATTAAACATGTACTAAGCATACTTAATCATCCAATTTCATAATTGCATGCTCAAATCAATTTTACCCAATTTAAAGTTTCATGACATACTTGGCAATTTGGGGATTTTTCGTCCAAATCGAATTCAATCCAATTGATTCCGCAAATGACGTTAAATCATCATCCCGAATGATTTCCAACACTTCCAATTGTCAAAAATCAAAAATCCCAAGACAATAAATCATCATCAATTTTCGGCCAAGGTAGTAATTTGGGGAAAAATTGATCCAATCAAATTTTCTTCAAATTGAACTAATCAATCTTCAATTCAAACACAATTAAGCATACAAATCCATCCAATTTCATTATCATGCTCAAATTCAAGTTTGCCCAAATTTTAGCCCTAACATTTTTCATGCTTTTAACCTAAGCTCTTGATGCCATTGTTGGAGTTTCTAGAGGTCCCAAGATCAAAACTCAAGCATGAATCATAAGCAAATACAACGATTTAAGTGCGGAATACTTACATCGAGCGGTGGAGATGCGATTTGGCAACAAAAACGAACTCACTGCCCACTGCCACTGCTCACGGCAGTTCACTGTCATGTGCGCCCACTGCTGCAGATTTGGCTTCTGTTTTGTGCCATTTTGATCAAGAAAAATGAGCTCCAAGCTTCATCAAAACGTTCCTTGCTCATGGGTATACTTCCCTTATCACCTTGGCATGATCCCGGAGTGTGCTAGCACTCTTGTTTTGCCACAAAATACACTTGCTTCCCTCCATTTCCTTTTGTTCTGTTCGGCAGTTCACTGCCTTTTCAAAACCAGAAAATGTCGTGAGAGAGAAGAGGAGAAGAAGAGGAGAGAGTCTGCATTTTCATTTCCTTTTTGCCTTTTTGTTTTCAAAAAAAACGTGAGAAGGCCAAATGAAAAGCAATGATGTATCAAATACAAAATGAATATTTTTAATTAAAAACCCTTCAAAAACCGTGAAAGGTTTTCCCTCCAAAGGAAAATTCATGATTTGCCATCATTACCTCACATAGAGAATAGAGACAATGTATCATCCCTTAAAGGTGACTAGATACATCCATCATCTATTCGTGTCAAGTAATGAGATATCGCGATGTGATTTGCGGATTCCACCCGTTTCAAAATACGAATGTGTCCGCAAACACTTTCGGGCCCAAATTCGCTAATTCCGAATTAACTAATTTCCGTCGCGACGAGAATTAAATAATTACGCCAGCGGAATTATTATTCACGTCGCTAACGAATTAATTCTAAATTAATTCGCTCGCCCAAATTAAAATCTAATTTTATTCCGCGTCGAAATCTAATTTCGTTTAATATATCAAATATATTAATTCCTCGATTAATTCCAAATCAATGTTTCTCTCTCTTCAATTGATATTTTATCCTAGATAAAATGTCTCCGAAATTAATCCCAGATTAATTCTCTCTCTCATCATATTAATCCCAGATTAATATAAGTGCGAGTCATACGTCATCAGTGAATCTTTGGGAAGCGACCCATGAGATCCCCGGATATGTTGGCAGTAAATACGGTCGTCGGTGTATCCGAATCACGTACGTACCAAGTACTACATTCTACCGATTTACGAGACAAGGTCGACTTCTAGCAAAGCACCAAGTCTTCCCAATTCTCCGGACATATTCTCATAAGAATATTAAGATCTGTATCAAGCGTAGTATACTAATGTATTGTGCATATCGGCCCAGTTTCGGATAATCACGTACTAGGGCTGGGGCTGGATAAGTGTCTGCCCCGTCCGAAGCACATATCGGATGTCTGGTAACATAGTCTCTATAATCGGATATTCATGACCTGGTCATAATATCCTGATGGCTGCGCAGCACTCAAGAGCACTAGTACCGTATCCTGCGTGACATCATCTCCAATATGACTGAAGTGATACTTCCGTCTCGACATCACATCCAATACACTACGACTCTCTGATAAACCCAGAAGTGGTGTACACAGAACCCGTTTAAAGTCCCCTACCACCAAGACCAAAGTCTATCGATTATCGTAAGTATTAGCGAGTAAGTCTCAGGTTAAGACCATACACACCTACCTTGATTTCGGCCTCCCATAGACACATAGTCATAATACCAATGGGATTCCGAGGGGTCTATCCAGAGCGAAGCTGTTTCCCGTACCGTCGGTGAAACACGACCTCCTATCGCACTTGCATAAGTATCCAATACTTATATATATGAGAACTATGCCGTTGTGCCCTCACAAACGCGCACAAGTGCAATACTAGCCTATTCCGCATTATCGATGTCCAGTCTCGATAATACTACGGCTAGGGATATTTAATGATTAAACCTTCGGGGACTGATACTGTCTCATATCATTCTCACTTCAGGTACTAATCATAGGGACCTCTCTTCATTTATATATCTATGGTGATCTAATCACAAATGATGAGAGTGCAATTTCTTTGTCACATAGTTAATTTGCTACAACAACACAATGATCTGTGCAAATAGTGACGCTATGGGTCATAATGTCCAACATCCATTCCCTTAGATCGTACGACAATCTAACCCCCACACTCCCAATTTACTGTGGATGCAGGTATTCTCGGAGGATGAGCTCAGGAGGATGGATACTGATGCAGTCACTAGTGTTGGAGTCCACCACTACAAGTTAGATAGAGTGTGAGTCAATCAGGGTTAATTAAATGTTTTGAATCAGTCTTTGACTTTGAGGCAGTCGTTGTAAAAGTGTATTATTTAGTTTTCAGATTCAGATGTAGAGTTTGTATGTAATGATATTGAGTTTGGGCTATGGTCCCACACATAATAAAATAATATAAAGAAAATAATTTTAGTGTCTGTTTAAAGTTAGGAAGTCAGAGGCTTATGGGTTAGTACGGTCTATCCCATACTGGTAACATCTCCCAGATCGGGGATGTTACAATGACGAACACGGATAAAATCTCTGAATCATATAGGTCGAGGTCACTGCATACGTATAATCCTTCCGTCATGGGTATCTGGATTATCCCGGAGATATAGATATAAATGTCAAATCTCTATAGGTATAATCTTGTCGACGATTCTATTAGTAATCTCTTAAATAACACTTAGAACTGATTTCTACAGTGTACCACGGGCCATGGATTTAACATATTACTAATTCCATAATGGATACCTATGCTCTGTACACAGAACTAACGGATCCTATCTTGATACACACAAGATATCCTGAGGTAGACCCGGCCACGGTTCCGGTTCCAACCGGTTCCGGAATCGTAACCGTAAAGGACAGGTTCGGTTAGGGTTCCACCCCTAACTGAACCGGTTGGAACGGCTGGAACCGTTCAGTTCCAGCGGTTCCAACCGAAACCATAGGGTTCCAATAGGAACCTCCCCAACGACTAGTAGCCGTTGGGGGCTCCCTGCACCTAAATTGAAAAAAGGCCAGCGGGAAAAAAAAAGATTATTGTAATTCTTAACATACCCCTAATAATGGTAATAAAACGGTTATTTTTAGGGGCATTTTCGGTATAAAAAAAGATTCTAAAATTCTATAAATATGGGTCATTTTTCATTATTTCAACACACCAATTTCTCTACTCTCTCAATTCCTACAATTCTCTTATTCTCAATGCTCTCATTTATAATAAAAAATTAGTTATTATCATTCTCAATTTTCTTATTCTTCTTACTCATTTCTTAAACAAAAAATGGCAAGCTCATCTGATAACATAAAGTCAAATATGCCAACCCAAGAGAGCAGCCCTAGTGTTGGTTCACAATCACGGAGAATAGAAGTTAAGTCTCGTTCCTCAGATGTTTTCAAAATTAATTTTCATTTAGACGATACCGATGAAGGTTCAAGAGCAGTTTGCAACCATTGTGGGGTTTCCTACAAATTTTCTGGTGGATACGACAATATGATCAAACACATGGAAAGACATCATGTGATTGATCTTGGACTTGATACGACACAAACTCAATGGTCAGGTGCGCATCATCTAGTAGAGGTACGGGTGCTGTAGATTTATTTAAATATTCTGATGTAAAAAATAGAGAAGAATTTGCGAAATTAACTTGTATGGCACATTTTTCTTTAAGCTTTGGTGAAAAACTTCATTTTACTATTTACGTGCATAATGCTTTAAATCCTGCTGCATGTAGAATGACTCGAAACACAACAAAACGTCATATTTTAAATTATACAAAGATGGTAAAATTATTTTAAATGAAATATTTAAAGAAATTAAAGGTCGTATTTCTATATGTTTTGATATTTGGAGTGACCATTGGCGAACACACACTCATACATGGGTGTGACTTGTCATTCGATTGATGCATCATTTATCCTACAAAAACGACTTATTGCATTTAGAGTTTTTGATGACCAACATACACAAAATATTTATAGAATGTTGAAGATAATTGTAGGCACTGCATTTTTGCATATAAGTCCCGATGATGAGTCTCGTATGGAGGCACTACTCTTTAAGTTGCGGAAGCCGCATGAAACAGACGTCGGAAGGGAAAAGTCAGAAATTTATATCTTTTTGGACTAAATTCGTTTGCTTAGCTATGGGTTCGCTTGTTGGACCTCTGTTTTAAAATTCATCCTCAGCCCAAACCCCCGCAAACCACACACCACCAAGCCACACACCAAGCCCATCAAAAAGAACCAAACCCACGCCCAAAAGACCTAATTCACGCCCTTCACCTTTCCAAAATAACCAATTCACACATTAAACACAGGCTAAAATCAAAACAAATCACCTTCCAAAATTAAAGAAATCAAATCAAATCACATTCCTAATTAAAAGAGATCAAATCAAATCAAACCAAATCACATCCCTAATTAAATAGATTTTTCCTTATAGCACACTAATTAGGAGATATCCCCCATAATTGCAATATTCTTTCCCTTATCGTACGAGGACAAGCTCCAACCCTTTGCCTATAAAAAGAAGCCTAAACCCAACCTTGAAACCCTTGGCCCATTCTCATGAAAATACAAAGAAAATAACTTAAAGCATTCACGCCTAAAGCATCCCAAAATTCCCCTATATTATCGTGAACAACCCACAAAATTTCCCTCACATTGCCCCAAATCAACCACACCCAGCAACTCCATTCACGCCGAACACAGCCCCTAAAGTCAGCCCTCACCTTGCCGTAAATTACCCCCTGCACTGCACCCTCTGACCACCGAAAACTGTCCAGAAACTTCACCTTATGACCACCAAAAATAGCCACTGAACTACACCTTCTGACCACAAAAAACTACCCAGCATTACTAAAAAATACCTATGAAGTACACCCTGAAATTGCCGCAAAATCACCCCTGAAATACAGCCCCACATTATCAAAATTTTACCCCTGGAACACAACCCTTTTACCGTAAAACTGCACTAAAAAACTGCACCATTTCACCAAAATTATGTCCTCTGAAAAATAATCCAGTAAACCCGCAAACCGCAAGCCAAAACAGTCCCCAATTACCGTAAAATAGTGACAAAAAAATACAGCAAAAATAGCGGCGAAACAGAGTAAAACAACATCCCAAAACAGCAAAACAGTTAAGGAAAACGTTGAACTAGTGAACCAGAGGAGTTGCGGAGCGTTAACCTTTATGACGGCCTTGTAACGTACTTCCAAGAGATGACTTAAGAGGTTAGACCTGAGGGAACCTTTTTATTTATTCCCGCACTTTCTTTCCGTTAGTTATTATTATTTCTTAGCATGCGTATTATAGTTTCATGTAAGTTGTTGCCATGGGATGAATGAAATATGTGTTATCTCTTGCGGTATATCGGATAGAAATCCGGACGTAAATTCCGTAGCCGAATTCGAATGGACGATAGATCGGACTGCACTCGGGATACAATGCCACGTACCTCTTGAGAGACGCACATATTTCATGTCATCTGATCTTATGTTTATTTGTTGTTTGTTAGAAATAGTATGTTACTTTTATGCTTGATTAGGTTATTTAGTATGTTATTTTTTATGCATGATTAGGTTGTTTAAGTATGTTATTTTTTATGCAGATTAGTTGATTATTTCCAAGCATGATTTAGTTATTTCTTTCACATTAGGAACTTGATTATGTCTCTTCTAAGTTTATGTTTAGATTATTATTTATTTACATTACCATGCTTAGCGATTTAATGTATGCATGAGATTGTGTGCTTACCGTTATTCCGACTTACTTTTATGCATGTAAACTTAGATATAGGTCGCATGCAAACTTAGATATATGTCGTATGCAAACCTAGATGTAGGTTGTTGTTGCGTAGACTCGGTTAAATTATTGCACAAATCTTTTCATTACAAGTGGCATAAGTAAGAGACCATTCCGAACCCAACGGTTTGAGGTATTCCCTTGCGAGAGGTGAGTGCGGCCTTAATCATTTTCCCAGTTCACACTGGGTGGCGAACCATTTTATTTCTCTAGTTTAGTTCCCCCATGGGCTATTTCGTACTCCCGACTAGGCCGCGAGCCTAGAACATCATCGTCAAGTTTCTGTGTCCTACAGTCTGGCGACTCCACTGGGGATCAGAGAATCGGCCCCGAAATAATGCCTTGTAATGTTTTGTGATTTGTGCTTTAATTAACCGTGGCTATCGTGGGTTGAAATGGGTTTAATCAATGGCACTATTAGAGTTAAGTAATGGTTTGTTGTATTCCTTTATTCACTACCTTTCTATAAGGAAAAGCTGTGAAGGCACCTAGATAATCATTTACTCCGAAGCTTACTGTTATGGACTAATTTGGAGGACTTGTTGTTTATTCCTGTCACCAAAGCGATAAGAGCCTAAGAGGCTGGGGTATTTAAGAGAGTTCGCTCCACCCTCCCTCTGGGGAATCTTCAATAGAAAATCCATTTGACAGTCAGTCATGCACCATAACTCGTTGGCACGTACCTTAGCGTATAAAAAATGTGCGCTCACTTGGTCGTTTAGACCCTTGAGTGGGGAGACCTAGTTGTGGGCAATCCTTCGCCAGCGGGAGCCTTTGTCTATACCATCATAAACCCGCATATGAACTGTAGTTGTAGGACTGATAGAAAACTATTTCTTTATGCTTGTGCGTTTAAGACCATTGTCATTTGGATTCAATTGGAATTTTTATCATGAGGTATGGGCTTGTTGGGCCATTTAAACTGGGACGAGTCCGTGCTTTATGGCAATCGGGCCAAAAGCTTCTAAAATGCCGATGGGCCATTTTGCATTTAGGCCTCTTATCATTTAAAGTTGTTTAGCCATGCTATCGCAAAAGTGTAAACGTGTTGGGCCTTTTCAACTGGGACAAGTTTGCACCGCGCAATAGTATGATTGAATGCTTTAAAATGATAATGGGCCGACTTGTATTAAAACCTTGATGGGCTTAGCAAGTTCGGACGGTCGGAAGGATATACTATGTTTGATCAACTCATGCATATTATATCTCATACATTGCACGCATCTCATGCATCTCATGCACACACGCATCATATCAACCCTTGTGTCTTAAAATCCATCATAGATATCCGTTGGGTTAGAGAAGAAGTCAAGAAACAGATAGATGTGGGATTTCTAGAAGTAGTGAAGTACCCCGACTGGTTGTAAAACATTGTGCCAGTGCCGAAGAAAGATAATAAGGTCAGAATATGCATAGATTACAAAGACCCCCAAAAGGCTTGCCCGAAGGATGATTTTCCTTTACCCCATATAGATGTGCTGGTCGACAATGCGACTTTATCTGCCATGTACTCGTTCACGGATGGATTCTTAGGATACAATCAGGTTCTTATGGCTGAAAAAGACAAGCATAAGACTGCCATACGACGTACAATCAGGTTCTTTTACTACAAGGTGATGCCGTTTGGGCTTAAGAATGCAGGAGCCACTTACCAGCGGATGGCCACTACGTTATTCCATGATTTGATGCATGAAGAAATTGAAGTATATGTAGACGACATGATGGTGAAATCAGAGACAAGAAGCAGACATATAGAAGCACTGGAGAAGTTCCTTGAACGAGTCGACAAATACAACTTACAACTAAATCCTAAGAAGTGTGTGTTCGGGGTAATGTCAGACAAACTGCTGGGAAAAACAGTTGGAATGGGAGGAATAGAAATAGACCCTGGGATGATCAATGTGATTACAGAAATTCCTGGACCGAAGACAGAGAAAGAAGTTAGAGCATTCCTCGGGAAGATTCAGTACATCAGTCGATTCATCGTCAACTTGACGTCGGTATGTGAGCCTATCTTCAAATTGCTAAGAAATGACCAGCCAGTGAAATGGAATGAGCAATGCCAAGAAGCCTTCGACAAGATCAGAGAAAATTTGGTGAAACCTACTGTTTTGGAACCTCCAAGATGGGCAAACCTTTGGCATTATATTTGGCCATTGAACCCGAAGTGTTGGGGGCAATGGTGGTACAAGCAGATGAGACAGGGTTAAGCATGCAGTCTACTACTACCTCAGTAAGAAGATGCTTTCCGTACGAAGCTCGCTATCAAGAAGTAGAGAAGATTTTTTTGGCAGTAGTGTGGGCGTCCAGAAAGTTACGTCATTACTTCCAATCTTACAAGATCCAAGTGGTAGCAAAAGAGAATCCTTTGAAGTGTCTGCATTCAGTGCCTTCGCTAGTTGGGAATTTAGGCAGATGGTTGGTGTTGCTAACAGAGTTCGATATTGAATACCTCACTTCCAAAGTAATCAAAGGGCGAGCCGTAGCAGAGTTCCTAGCATTACAATCGATAGAAGGAGATCGATACAAGTTTGAGTTCCCATATGAGGAAATCCAAGCTATAACAGACCAAGGATGGAAGATGTACTTTGACGGAGCAGTGACCTGCAAAGGAGCCGGAATCAGAATTGTGATAGTAACCCATGAAGGAGAAACCCTGCCTATGGCCAAGAGGTTTACGTTCGGAGTAACCAACAATATGGCTGAGTATGAAGCATGCACCTTCGGATTGACGGCATTGATAGCCTTGAAAGCTAAGAGCGTGGAAGTCTATGGATACTCGATGTTAGTAGTCCGACAACTACAAGGAGAATGGGAATTGAAGGAAGAACGGTTGAAACCCTACTTGTTCCACCTCATGAGTCTAGCACAGGCCCTCCCCGATTGTAAATTCCAGCACTTGCCACGGGAAGAGAACAAAATGGTAGACGCATTGGCTACACTTGCCGCAACTTGGGAAAATCCGGAGAAGTTGGTGATGAGACCTCTGGTGTTGACAATGGCAAGCAAACCAGTTTATGAGATAGAAAGAATCTCGGAAGTAGAATTCGATGATGGGAAACCTTGGTATTATGACATTCAACGGTATTTAGAACGTGGAGAACTCCCAGAAGAAGCAAGTAGAAAAGACAGGATAGCAATTCAGAAATTGGCTTCTCAGTATGTGAGTTTGAAAAGAGAATTATACAAGAGGCAAGAGAATGGCATTCAGTTGAAGTACTTAAGAAAAGAAGAGGCTTAGAAGGCAATAGAAGAAGTACACGCTGGAGTATGTGGACCGCACATGAATGGATGGAACTTGTCCAGCAAGATAGTCAGACAAGGTTTCTACTGGTCGACCATGGAAGCTGACTGCGCGAAGCTGGTAAAGCATTGTCACAATTGTCAAGCGCACGGTAAATTAAACCATTTGCCGCATAAAGAGTTGCATGGGCTATCAGAGCCGTGGCCTTTCTCAGCATGGGGAATTGACATGATCAGAGAGATTCGACTGCACGCATCGAATTTATATTACTTCATAGTAGTGGCAGTAGACTACTTTTCAAAATGGGTGGAAGCCGAATCATTTCGTAACGTTAAAGTAAAGACGATGGCAAAGTTCATAGCCCGGAATATCATATGTCGATATGGAATGCCACATCATGTAGTAACAGACAATGAAGTCTAGTTTCAAGGATAAATAAAGGCAATGCTATAGAAGTACGGGATAGGACACCACAAGTCGTCACCTTACCGACCACAAGCAAATGGGGCAGTCGAGGCGGCTAATAAGACAATAAAGAAAATGTTATCCAAAATGACGGAGAACTACAAAGATTGGGTCGATAAGCTGTCGTACGCCCCGTGGGGCTACAAAACTTCTGTGAGAACAGCAACGGGGGCCACGCCTTACTCTTTGGTTTATGGAATGGAAGCAGTATTGCCAGTGGAATTTGAGATACAGTCTATGCGGGTATTCACAGAAGCAGAGTTACCCGAACAAGAATAGGCCTCGTAGAGATTCGAACAGTTAGCACTACTGGATGAGAAGAGAATGAAGTCCTTACATCATATGCAGTTATACCAGAAGAGATTGGCCCGAGCATTCAACAAGAAGGTGCATCCTACTAAGATTAGAAAGGGTGATTTGGTACTTAAGCAGTCAAAGCCGTCGACGACGGATCCGAGAGGAAAGTTCAGGCCCAATCGGGAAGGACCCTAAAAAGTCAAGAAAGTGATGAGAAATGGGGCAGTGAGATTGTCAGACTTGGAAAGGAACGAGTTCACCGAGCAGATCAACGTGGATAGATTGAAGAAGTATTTTGCCTGAGGAAAAGAAGACCGAGCAGTCACCGGCAGAAGACCTAACCCAACGAAATAGGAAATTCATTCATGCATGCATACATACACATAATATATCTGCATTCTTTTTGTGTTTTGTTTTGTTTTGTATTCACAGGTTTCAAACAAGAAAAGAAGAAAGTGGCAAATGCAAGCCAACCAGAAGCAGCAACATATGAGTATTGGTTTCGAGGATGAGTCATAGGGTTGAGGCCCACATCGGTATTATTTTCGGGGATGAGTCCCGGGGTGAGGCCCGCATCAGTGTTAGTTTTAAGGATGAGTCCCAGGGTTGAGGCCCACGTCAGTATTGGTTCTCGGGAATGAATCCCAGGGGGCGAAGCCCACAGTTGAAAGGAAGAATTCCAATAGAGTGAGTGAAAAAAAAAAAGAATGGTCCCTGATGGTTAGACATGTGTCCAGTGATGACATTATTTACTGTAGGGTGAAACCTTAGAAACGATAGGTGTGAGACGTGCTCTCATCCGGTATTCTGAGTAGTTGATCTCAGCTAGACTCGCGAGCACTTGATTACGAGATCTTAGCGGTAGAAGCTTGAGTAGTTGGCGGGATGACTAGTTAAGGAGATGGCGGATTAGTGAATGACCGTTTTCCATGATGTCCATCCTGGTTTACTTATGTTACGATATGTGATATGGTTGGAAACAAAGAAAAAGTCTCTGAAAAGAAAAAGAATAGACCACCTATAACCGATAAGCGTGAAGCTACCCGTGGGCGAGTATTAGGACCACCATGAGGAGAAATGCTACCTTAAAGGGTAGGTGTCAAAAAAAAAGGAAGAAAAGAGAAAAAAAAAAGAGAAAAAGAAAGTTCAAAATGAAAAGAAAGAAAAAAAAGAGAAAAAAGAAAAAAAGAAGAAAACCATATCATGTTGAGTACGAGGAAGTAATCACGGAGTATGATCAAGACATCTCGGTTGGTTAGACCCACTAATCCAATTCTTCGAGACAAAATCATCGAGTTGGTTTACTTAAGGATCAAGCTGCGAAAGAACCTTGGCACACACCTACTAGTAGTCTAGTTTAGATCACTCATTCAGATGATCGGATTTGAGTGTATTAAGTACTTTGAATGTTTTCTGGTTTCGACGCGAAGCATTCTTTGAGGACAAAAATATGTTTAGCTATCAGGATTGTCTCGTGAGAAGTAGTACTTATGAGAGCAGTAAAGAACAGAAAAATGAACTGAAACTGGGGCCGACCAGTCTACCATTTCTCATACACCATGGTTCGGGAATGAACCATCACATCAGCATCAATATCAGTTTTGGGGATGAGTATAGGGTCGAGGCCAACATCAGCATCATTATCAATTTTGGGGATGAGTCCCAAGGTCGAGGCCCACATCAGCATCAATATCAGTATTGGGGATGAGTCCCAAGGTCAAGGCCCACATCAGCATTAGTATCAGTTTTGGGATGCGTCCCATGGTCGAGGCCCACATCATCATCAGTTTTGGGATGCGTCCCAGGGTCGAGGACTACATTGTCAGCGGTATTGGGATGGGTCCCAAGGTCGAGGCCCCCGTTGTTAGTAGTTTCGGGATGCGTCCCAAGGTCGAGGCCCACATTGTCAGCGGTATTGGGATGGGTCACAGGGTCGAGGCCTCCGTTGGCAGCAGTTCCGGGATGCGTCCCAGGGTCGAGGCCCACTACATCATCAGTTTTGGGATGCGTTCTAGGGTCGAGGCCCACATTGTCAGCGATATTGGGATGCGTCCCAGGGTTGAGGCCCCCGTTGTCAGTTGCCATTATGGGATGCGTCCCAGGGTTGACGCCCAATGCATCATCAACTCTGCTGGAAGCAGCAGGCAAGTCAGGTGGCAGCTGGCGAGCCAGGTAAGTAAAAATACATTGCATAACTTTGATAGGATTGTCATTGTCACACACTGTACAAATCCCATCAAAGTGGGGGCGACTGTAGACACTGTATTTTTGCATATAAGTCCCGATGATGAGTCTCGTACGGAGGCACTACTCTTTAAGTTGCGGAAGCCGCGAGAAACGGACGTCGGAAGGGAAAAGTCAGAAATTGATATCTTGTTGGACTAAATTTGTTTGCTTAGCTGTGGGTTCGCTTGTTAGACCTATGTTTTAAAATTTATCCTCAGCCCAAACCCCCGCAAGCCAATCACCAAGCCCACACACCACCAAGCCACACACCAAGCCCACCAAAAATAACCAAACCCACGCCCAAATGACCTAATTCACGCCCATCACCTTTCCAAAATAACCAATTCACACATTAAACACATGCTAAAATCAAAACAAATCACCTTACCAAATTAAAGAAATGAAATCAAATCAAATTAAATCATATTCCTAATTAAAAGAGATCAAATCAAATCAAACCAAATCATATCCCTAATTAAATAGATTTTTCCTTATAGCACACTAATTATGAGATATCTCCCATAATTGCAATATTTTTTCCCTTCTCGTACGAGGACATGCTCCAATCCTTTGCCTATAAAAAGAACCCTAAACCCAACCTTGAAACCCCTGGCTCATTCTCACGAAAACACAAAGAAAATAACCTAAAGCATTCACGCCTAAAGCATCCCAAAATTCCCCTCTATTGCCGTCAACAAGCCACAAAATTTCCCTCACATTGCCGCAAATCAACCACACACAGCACTCCATTCACGCCGAACACAGCCCCTGAAGTCAGCCCTCACCTTGCCGCAAATTACCCCATGCACTGCACCCTCTGACCACCAAAAACTGTCCAGAAACTGTACCTTATGACCACCGAAAATAGCCCATGAACTGCACCTTCTGACCACCGAAAACTTCCCAGCATTACTGAAAAATACCCCTGAACTGCACTCTGAAACTGCCACAAATCACCCCTGAAATACAGCCCCACATTACCAAAATTTTACCCCTGGAACACAGCCCTTTTACCGCAAAACTGTACGAAAAAACTGCACCCTTTCACAAAAATTCTGTCCCCTGAAAAATAGTCCAGTAAACCCGCAAATCGCAAGCCAAAACAATCCCCAATTACCGTAAAATAGTGACCAGAAAATACAGTGAAAACAGCAGCGAAACAGAGTAAAATAGCAGCCCAAAACAGCGAAACAGTGAAGGAAAACAATGAACTAGTGAACCGCAGGAGTTGCGGAACGTTAACCCTTCCGACGGCCGTGTAACACACTTCCAAGAGACGACTTAAGAGGTTAGACCTGAGGGCACCTTTTTATTTATTCCCGCACTTTCTTGAATGGCGGAACCGACATTAAAATATATATCATGATTTTATCAATTATTTCTAAAGTGATATTGGTAGCACCTATTTCCACCGTTGCGGTTGAGCAAGCCTTCAGCTTGGGAGGCAATATATTGGAAGCTAGACGATCTTCATTACGTCCAAGCACTCTAGAAGCAACAGCTTGTGTGGATGATTGGACTCAAGCTGATCTGAGACAACAAGAAGATACCCCTAATGATTTTGAAGACTTGTTCGATAATGCATTTGCAACAACAAGTGCAAGCGGAACTGGAGCTGAAGGATCAACTGATAATGATGATTGATAATTACAAAATTGTAAATTTCCAAAGGGGAAATATCTTAAAATTGTAATGGAACTACGTGAGCTTCGATTCCTCTCACCCTTGGAGGATATGTAGGCAACATAAATTTTTTAAAATTTAAGTTCAAGCTCTTTAATTTAATAATTTTATTTATTTATTAAGTTAATCTAATTTATTTTAAATTATTTTCGATTTTTTTTATATAATTAAAAAAGGTTCGAACCGGAACCGACCGGTTCGGTTGCGGTTCGGTTTACGGTTCCGGTTCCACTTAAGTGTGGAATCGGAACCGAATCGGAATTAACCAGTTTGGTTCCGGTTCCACACTTGTGGAACCGGGAACCGGTGGGTTTGGTTCGGTTCCGAACCGGAATCAAACCACCGGCCAGGTCTATCCTGAGGATCAGTCCACACCCAATGAACATGTGTGGATGATACCTCATATATCTACAGTGGTATCTCAAGTTGAAGGATCACTATGCTCACTCAACCCGAGAAGATTCTTATTGACGTTGGTGTACCATCTATTAAGAATCTTCAGTGAGTCGTTCAGTGTTTATCCGATATAAACACATACGTATCTATACGAGTCTCCTGAGACTCATGGTTCATTGAGAAACCATTAGAATCCATCATTCCAATATACGACACGTACCGGTCTCATGGTTTTTCTTCGACAGTTCTCTTCGGCAGCTCTCTTACCATGTGGTGGAAGATTTGTACCCTTCTTTTTCTTACCTTTCTTCATCTTCCCTTTCTGTTTAGATTGGGAGGAAGTAGAAAGAGCGGTGGGTTTAGGAGGGTGAGTCGGTACTCCCTTCCTTAAATCTTCCTCAGCAGTTTGTAACATCTTATGTGGATCCCGATAAGAACAGCTAATACCATTCATATTGAAATACATCACAAATTCGTGATATGATGGTGGGAGAGATCCAAGTATGACACTTCGTCCTAAAGTGTCATTGAGAGGGAAATTATAGTGCGTCAACTATTCGATCAAATTAATTAGATGAAGCACGTGAGGGCTCACAGCCTGTCCCTCTTCCAGTTTTGCATGGAACAGTTCCATTGCAATTTTATGAACTGAGACTCGTTCTTGGTTCATAAAGGACTCTCGCAGCCACATCATCATAGTATATGCGTCAGACAATCCAAAATATTGCATCTTAAACTCTGGTGCCAAGGAAATGAGAATATATGATTTGACCCTCTTATCATCATCTCTCCACTTTTGGAGAGTCTCATGTTCCTGTAGACAACAGAAATCGGCGACGCTGTTCTAGGCTCGCGACCTAGTTGGGAAGTACGAAATAACATGGAGTCGCCACCCGGTGTGAACCGGGACAAAGATTTAAGGCCGCACTCACCCCTCGCAAGGGAAGACCTCAAACCGTTGGGTTCAGAATGGTCCCTTACTTATGTCACTTGTGATGATATGATTTGTGTAATAAACTAACCGAATCTACTCAACATATATGCTCAAGGGCGCTTAGATCTAATATGCATCCGCTAAATAAATCCTAGTCTAAGTTTGCATGCTTGAAAGTAAGTTTTTTTGAACGGCAAACACGATATCACACGATGAGCATATTGAACCATTAAATCAAAATAAACGAATCACTATTCAAACATAAACATAAACCAATCAAAATAACATGCATAAAGATAACATAATCATGCTTTGAAATTAAATAACAAAACTAAATAACCTACGAACTACAACATGCTCAAACACAAGTTTGGATGAGATGAAATACGTGTCTCTTAAGTGGTACGTGGCGTTGTATTCCGAGTACAAACCGTACTACCGTCCATTCGGATTCGGCTACGGAATTTACGTCCGGGTTTCCATCCTATATACCACAAAAGGGAACACATATTCCGCTCATCCAAAAATCACATCATGCCTCAAACGACTCTCATGCGATAATATTTCTAAAATAAATAAAATAAACAAAAGATAAAAAGGTAAAAAGGTGCCCTCAAGTCTAACCTCTTTTGTCGTCTCAAGAAAGGGCGTTACACGTCCGTTGGAAGGGTGAATGATCCGCAACTCTTTTAGTTCACCAACTCAACGTCTTTCCTCGTTGTTTTGCTGCTCGGGCTGCTGTTTCTACTCCGTTTCGCTGCTGTTTTTATTGTATTTTCTGGACACTATTTTTGGTGTATTAGGGGCTGTTTTGGACAGTTTCGGGGCTAAACGGCTGCTGTTTTTGATGATTTTCTAGGGAGTTTTTGTGTAGTTTTTTAGGGCAGTTTTAGGGTGATTTCTGGACTGTTTTGGGGGTCTAAGTTGCGGAAAAACTGGACAGAATGGGGCTGTGATGTGCGGCAGTTTATGAAGCATTGCAGTGGGCGTTTGGGGCTGTGTTTGGGCGTGTAGTGGGGCTGTGTTTTGGGGCTGTTTTGGCGTGGCTTTGGGGCTTTATTTGAGGCTGTTTCTGAGAGGGGCTAGGGCTATGATCTGCGTGTGTTTAGTGTGAAGAGGGAATGGGGCTGATGGAGGTGAGGCGTGGAGCTATGTGTTGGAGGCAGTGAGTTGAGTGGGCTGTCCTTGTTTCACGGTGAATGGAGTTTGTTTCACGTTGGTTGATGAGTGCAGAGAGGGCTTATGCGTAGAGTGTTTGCTGTTTACGTGAAGTAGGTGGTGGCTTGTTGAATGGGTAATGGGCGTTGATGCGTGAGGGACTTGCGTGAATATGGTGGGTTGCTGGAAGGGCAATTGCGTGAGGTGAGGTTTGAAGTCAGGGAGAAGGGGCTGTTACGTGGCTTGGGGACGTCAAGGCAGTGGATAATGGTGTCCTCTCTTGATGCAGCTCTGAAGGACTGATGAATTAGGCATAGATTAGGGCTGCTATGGCTAGTTACATGGACTGTAACGTGAAGGGGTATGTGGCTAGTGGCTAGGCGTGAGGCAGGGTTTTACGCGTGAAGAATGGACGTGAAGGCTGATGTCTCTTGTTTATTTGTGAAGAGTGGCGTTTGGGCTTGAGTGAAGGGCGTGTGGAGGCTAGCATTTTGGGTGAAGGCGTGGGGCTATGCGTGAGAGGGCGAAGGTCAGTGGGCGTAAGTGGCTTCGTCGTGAATTTGTGGCAGTGAGGCTTGTGTGGCAGGTGGTTTGAAGGCTGGTGTGAAGGCTTGAAAATTGCGTGAAGGAGCAGGGGCTGCTTTGCTTGTTCTTCTGGCCGTGAATGTTAAGGAAGAAGGAGCGGTCCTAGGGTTTAGATTGTGTCATGTTTATATGGAGAGGGAATGTAGGGTTTGCATGGTTTTGTGCATGGTTTTGAAAGGAAATAAAATCAATTAATATTAGGTGTATTTAATTTGATTATTTAAGGCAAGAAATATGTAATTTAGGTGGTGAATTATTTAAATTAGGTGATTTATTTATTTAATTTGGTAGGTGATTTTTAAATTTTGGAAATGATTAATTAATTTTTGAATTTGATTTAATTTAATCAGGTTTAATAATTAGATTTAGTTTTAATTAAATTTCAATTTAGTTATTTAATTTGTTTTGATTTAGTTTAATTGGTTTTAATTAGTTATTAAATTTAATTTCAATTTAATTGGTTTTTGATTTAATTGGTTTTAATTAATTTAATTTAGATTTCATTTAATTTGTTTTAATTTAATTTAATTAGTTTTAATTTATTTTAGTTTAATTTGTGACATATATTTTAAATGTTTTAATTATTATTGGATGTGATTTAATGGGCTTGGGCTAAGGTTAAGTTTTAAAACGGAGGTCCAACAAGGGAACCCGAAGCTAAACAAGCGAGTTAAATCCGACCAAATGCTAATTTCCAACTTTACCCTTCCAACGTCCGTTTCCCGCGGCTTTCACAATCAAAGAGGTAGTGTCTCCATACGAGACTCATCATCGGGACTTATATGCAAAAATGCAGTGCCTACAGTCGCCCCCACTTTGATGGGACTTGTGCACTGTGTGACAATGACAATCCTATCAAAGTACGTGCAATGCATTTTCACTTACCTGGCTCGCCAGCTGCCACCTGGTTTGACCGCTGCTTCGAACCGATTTGATGATGTAGTAGATATGGTGGCGAGGCGCCTCGACCTCTGGGCTTTGTTCGCGAACCACCGAATGTGAACTGTGATGATGATGCAGTGGGCCCTCGACCTTGGGACGCATCCCGGAACTGCAACCGACAACGGGGGCACCTCGACCCTGTGCACTTCGACCCAATACCGCTGACAATAGGGACCTCGCCCTCGATATGATGATGTAGTGGGCACCTCGACCCTGGGACGCATCCCGGAACTACAACCGACAATGGGGGCACCTCGACCCAACACCGCTGACAATAGGGACCTCGCCCTCAAGCTGATGATGTAGTGGGCACCTCGACCCTGGGACGCATCCCGGAACTACAACCGACAACGGGGGCACCTCGACCCAATAACGCTGACAATAGGGACCTCACCCTCAATATGATGATGTAGTGGGCACCTCGACCCTGGGACGCATCCCAGAACTACAACCGACAACGGGGGCACCTCGACCCTGGGCACCGCGACCCAACACCGCTGACAATAGGGACCTCGCCCTCAATATGATGATGTAGTGGGCACCTCGACCCTGGGAAGCATCCCGGAACTACAACCGACAATGGGGGCACCTCGACCCAATACCGCTGACAATAGGGACCTCGCCCTCAAACTGATGATGTAGTGGGTCCTCGACCCTGGGACACATCCCGGAACTACAACTAATAATGCAGTGGGCCCTCGACCCTGGGACGCATCCCGGACTACAACCGACAACGGGGGCACCTCGACCCAATACCTTTGACAATAGGGACATCGTCCTCAAACTGATGATGTAGTGGGCCCTCGACCCTGGGACACATCCCGAAACTACAACCGACAACGGGGGCACCTCGACCCTGGGCACCTCGACCCAACACCGCTGATAATAGGGACCTCACCCTCAAAATGATGATGTAGTGGGTCTTCGACCCTTGGACGCATCCCCAAAACTGCTGATGATGATGTGTCTCCATACCCGGAGTGTCATACCCGGCGAAACTGATCTGATGCTGATTTTCCATTCTCAGAGTGCCATTCTCGGTGTGCTCATTCTCGAGCTGTCCATTCCCGGACTATATCTCCATTCTCGGAGTGCCATTCCCGGCGTGCTCATTCTAGAGCTGTCCATTCCCGGACAATATCTCCATTCTCGAGTGCCATTCCCGGCAGAACTGATCTGATGTGATGTGGGCCTCGCCCCCAGAATGCCATACCCGGCACAAACTGATCTGATGCTATGTGGGCCTTCCCCCCAGAATGCCATACCCGGCAGAACTGATCTGATGCTATGTGGGCCTCGCCCCCAGAATGCTATATCTGGCAGAACTTATCTGATGTCTTCATACTCGCAGTGCCGTACCTGACTGATCTGATATCTTCATACCTGGAGTGCCGTACCTAGCAAACTGATCTGATGTCTCCATACCCGGAGTGCCGTACCTAGCAAACTGATCTGATATCTCCATACCCGGAGTGCCGTACCTGGCAAAACTGATACTGATGTCTCCATACCCGGAGTGCCATACCCGGAAAAACTGATGTTGATAATGATGTGGGACTCACCCCTAGTGTGCCATACCCGGCAAGATTGATACTGATGCTAATATAGGCCTCGCCCCCAGACTGATGCTGATGTGAGCCTCGGCCCTGGGATTCATTCCTTGGATTCATTCCAAATTCTGACGACGTGGGCCTCGGGCCTAGGATTCATTCCCAAAACTACTAACAATATGGGCCTTGACCCTGGGATTCATTCCCGATGTTGCTGACAATGTGGGCCTCGACCCTGGGATTCATTCCCGATGCTGCTGATAATATGTGCCTCGACCCTGGGATTCATTCCCGATGCTGCTGATAATGTGGGCCTCGACCCTGAGATTCATTCCCGATGCTGCTGATAATGTGGGCCTCGACCTTGGGATTCATTCCCGATGCTGCTGATAATGTGGGCCTCGACCTTGAGTTGATACTGATGTGGGCCTCGCCCCAAACTAATTTTGATGTGGACCTCGCCCCCAGACTGAAACTGATGTGGGTCTTCCCCCAAAACTGATACTGACATGGGCCTCGCCCCAAACTGATGTGGGCCTCACCCCAAACTGATACTGATGTGGGCCTCAACCCCGGACTCATCCCCAAACGAATACTGATATGGGCCTCGACCCCAAACTGAAACTGATGTGGGTCTAGCCCCCATACAGACACTGATGTGGGCCTCGCCCCAAAACTGATACTGATATGGGCCTCGCCCCTAGGACTCATCCCCAAGACTGAAACTGATATGGGCCTCAACCCTGGGACTCATCCCCGAAACTGACTGATATGGGCCTCAACCCTTGGACTCATCCCCAAAACTGATTCATTTCTGAAACGGATTGTACTGTCGCTGCTTCTGATTGGCTTGTCTTTGTCGCTTTTCTTTTTCTTCTTCAAAACCTGTGAATACAAAGCAAAATAAACACAAAAAAGAATGCAAAATATGTTACGTGTATGCATGCATGCATGCATGAATGAATTTCATATTCCGTTGTGTTAGGTCTTCCGCCAGTTCTCCAGGTGATTGCACAGTATTCTCTCTGGTCTCATGGCTCAATTTCTTGTTATGTCCCGGATTCACGAGGTGGTAGACTGGTTGCTTTAGTCTTGATTTAGCTTTCTGTTCTCCGCTGTTTGTATTTAGTCAAGATGAACCACATGGTGGGGCCTTCCATATCATCATACTGTATCACATGCTACAAAATAGTCCCAATAGTTATACATATTATCATCCTCAATAAATGTCCAGTAATGAAACTAGAGAACATTCAAAACACTCAATGCAACTCAAATCTGAGTTTTTGAATAAATGATCTATGCCAGACTCAAAGTGTGTGTGTGCAAAGGTTCATTTGCAGCTTGATCCTTAAGTAAGCTAACTCAATGATTTCGTTTCAAAAATCGGGATCGATGGGTCAAACCAACCTAGATGTCTCAGTTATGCCTGCAGTTGCTTTTATGTGCTCAATGTGGTATGGTTTTCTTTCTCTTTTGTCTTTTTCTCTCTTTTTTTTTTGAACTTTTTTTTCTTTTTCTTTCTTTTTCTTTCTTTTTTTTTCCTTTCTCTTTTTTCAACACACCTACCCTTTAAGGTAGCATTTCTCCTCATGGTGGTCCTAATACTCGTCCATGGGTAGCTTCACGCTTATCGGTTATAGGTGGTTCAAATTTTTTTCCTTAGAGACTTTTCTTTTATTTTCAACCATACCACACATCATAGCATAAGCAAATCAAGATAGACATCTAAGCAAACGGTCATTCACCGACCCACAATTTCTTCGACTAGTCACTTTGCTAACTACTCAGTTTTTCACTGCTAAGAACCATAATCAAGTTCTTACGAGTCTAACATAGATCAATTAATCAAAGCATCAGATAAAAGCACGTCAAGGGTTTATCGTTTCTATAGTTTAACTCTAAAGTAATCAATTTCATCATCGGACTTATGTCTAACTATTAAGGACTAAACAACCATTTTTTTTCTTATTCTTTTTCTTCTTTTGTTCTTTTTTTTTTTTTCCTTTTTCTTTTCTCTCTTTTTTTTCTCTTTTTTTTTTGAAGGCCCCCCCGATGGTCTTTCTATCCTTGCCGTAAGGTTTTCTGTTTCTCAATTTCCTTTTCCCCGTAATCCATGTTTGCTAAACTCCTCATGACAAACCTTTTTTTCTTCTCTAACCCAACGGATATCTATGATGGCTTTTAAGACACGGGGTTAACATGATGCGTGTATGTATGAGATGCATGAGATACGTGCAATGTATGTAATATATAAGCCCATTTACGAATTTTTACACTAGTTGGCCCATTATCATTTTAAAGTATTCAATCATACTATTGCGCGGTGCAAACTTGTCCCAGTTGAAAAGGCCCAACAGGTTTACACTTTGCGATAACATGGCTAAACAACTTCAAATGATAAGAGGTCCAAACATAAAATGGCCCATCGACATTTTAGAAGCTTTTGGCCCAACTATCAAAGGACACGAACTCGTCCCAGTTTAAATGGCCCAACAAGTTCACATATTTTGATAAAAAGTCCAACCAGATCCAAATGACGACGGTCCAAAACATCAACATAAAAAAAATATATTAATAATAATAATTTCTACTAGTTCTACGACTAAGGTTCACATGTGGGTTTACGGGAGTGCGGACAAAGGCTCTCGGTTATGAAGGCTCTCGCTGCCAATGCCTTTAACTAAACCCCTTCAACCCACAGTAGACACGGTTAATTAAAGCACAAATCCAAACATTACAAGACATATTTATTTCAGGGCCGATTCTCTATCCCCAGTAGAGTCGCCAGACTGTAGACAACAGAAATCGGCGACGCTGTTCTAGGCTCGCGGCCTAGTTGGGAAGTATGAAATAACATGGAGTCGCCACCCGGTGTGAACCGGGACAAAGATTTAAGGCCGCACTCACCCCTCGCAAGGGAAGACCTCAAACCGTTGGGTTCGGAATGGTCCCTTACTTATGTCACTTGTGATGATATGATTTGTGCAATAAACTAACCGAATCTACTCAACATATATGCTCAAGGGCGCTTAGATCTAATATGCATCCGCTAAATAAATCCTAGTCTAAGTTTGCATGCTTGAAAGTAAGTTTTTTTGAACGGCAAACACGATATCACACGATGAGCATATTGAACCATTAAATCAAAATAAACGAATCACTATTCAAACATAAACATAAACCAATCAAAATAACATGCATAAAGATAACATAATCATGCTTTGAAATCAAATAACAAAACTAAATAACCTACGAACTACAACATGCTCAAACACAAGTTTGGATGAGATGAAATACGTGTCTCTTAAGTGGTACGTGGCATTGTATTCCGAGTACAAACCGCACTACCGTCCATTCGGATTCGGCTACGGAATTTACGCCTGGGTTTTGCATCCTATATACCACAAAAGGAAACACATATTCCGCTCATCCAACACTCACATCATGCCTCAAACGACTCTCATGCGATAATATTTCTAAAATAAATAAAATAAACAAAAGATAAAAAGGTAAAAAGGTGCCCTCAAGTCTAACCTATTTTTCGTCTCAATAAAGGGCGTTACACGTCCGTTGGAAGGGTGAATGATCCGCAACTCTTTTAGTTCACCAACTCAACGTCTTTCCTCGCTGTTTTGCTGCTCGGGCTGCTGTTTCTACTCCGTTTCGCTGCTGTTTTTGTTGTATTTTCTGGCCACTGTTTTTGGTGTATTAGGGGCTGTTTTGGACAGTTTCGGGGCTAAAGGGCTGCTATTTTTGATGATTTCCTAGGGAGTTTTTGTGTAGTTTTTTAGGGCAGTTTTAGGGTGATTTATGGACTGTTTTGGGGGTCTAAGTTACGGCAAAACCGGACAGAATGGGGCTGTGATGTGCGGCAGTTTATGAAACAGTGCAGTGGGCGTTTGGGGCTGTGTTTGGGCGTGCAGTGGGGCTGTGTTTTGGGGCTGTTTTGGCGTGGCTTGGGGGCTGTATTTGGGGCTGTTGTTGAGAGGGGCTAGGGCTGTGATCTGCGTGTGTTTAGTGTGAAGAGGGAATGGGGCTGATGGAGGTGAGGCATGGAGCTATGTGTTGGAGGCAGTGAGTTGAGTGGGCTGTCATTGTTTCAAGGTGAAGAGAGTTTGTTTCACGTTGGTTGATGAGTGCAGAGAGGGCTTATGCATAGGGTGTTTGTTGTTTACGTGAAGTAGGTGGTGGCTTGTTGAATGGGTAATGGGCGTTGATGCGTGAGGGACTTGCGTGAATATGGTGGGTTGCTAGAAGGGCAATTGCGTGAGGTGAGGTTTGAAGTCAGGAGAAGGGGCTGTTACGTGGCTTGGGGACGTCAAGGCAGTGGATAATGGTGTCCTCTCTTGATGCAGCTCTGAAGGACTGATGAATTAGGCATTGATTATGGCTGCTGTGGCTAGTTACATGGACTGTAACGTGAAGGGGTATGTGGCTAGTGGCTAGGCGTGAGGCAGGGTTTTACGCGTGAAGAATGGGCGTGAAGGCTGATGTCTCTTGTTTATTTGTGAAGAGTGGCGTTTGGGCTTGAGTGAAGGGCGTGTGGAGGCTAGCAGTTTGGGTGAAGGCGTGGGGCTATGCGTGAGAGGGCGAAGGTCAGTGGGCGTAAGTGGCTTCGTCGTGAATTTGTGGCAGTGAGGCTTGTGTGGCAGGTGGTTTGAAGGCTGGTGTGAAGGCTTGAAAATTGCGTGAAGGAGCAGGGGCTACTTTGCTTGTTCTTTTGGCCGTGAATGTTAGGGAAGAAGGAGCGGTCCTAGGGTTTAGATTGTGTCATGTTTATATGGAGAGGGAATGTAGGGTTTGCATGGTTTTGTGCATGGTTTTGAAAGGAAATAAAATCAATTAATATTAGGTGTATTTAATTTGATTATTTAAGGCAAGAAATATGTAATTTAGGTGGTGAATTATTTGAATTAGGTGATTGATTTAATTTAATTTGGTAGGTGATTTTTAAATTTTGGAAATGATTAATTTAATTTTGGAATTTGATTTAATTTAATCAGGTTTAATAATTAGATATAGTTTTAATTAAATTTCAATTTAGTTATTTAATTTGTTTTGATTTAGTTTAATTGGTTTTTAATTAGTTATTAAATTTAATTTCAATTTAATTGGTTTTTGATTTAATTGGTTTTAATTTAATTTAATTTAGATTTCATTTAATTTGTTTTAATTTAATTTAATTAGTTTTAATTTATTTTAGTTTAATTTGTGACATATATTTTAAATGTTTTAATTATTATTGGATGTGATTTAATGGGCTTGGGCTAAGGTTAAGTTTTAAAACGGAGGTCCAACAAGCGAACCCGAAGCTAAACAAGCGAGTTAAATCCGACCAAATGCTAATTTCCAACTTTACCCTTCCAACGTCCGTTTCCCGCGGCTTTCACAATCAAAGAGGTAGTGTCTCCATACGAGACTCATCATCGGGACTTATATGAAAAAATGCAGTGCCTACAGTTCCTCTTGTGTAGCATCATCTGCTATGGCAAGTGGCAACTGACCTTCTAACACATATTCTATTTGCTCAGACCCAAGAAAAATTCTCAGATCCAAGTCCCAATCTGTAAAGTTTTTTGCGCCTTTAAGCTTGTTCGTATCAAGTATACGAGCAAAAGGATTAGAAGCAGGTGCCGCCATCGTAAATTTATCATATAGATAGGGAAAAACGGTTAGCAGACTACACAGTTTCACATAATATAAAAATAAACAAAGCATAAATAGATCATGGATTTTTAATCTAAAAATACCCCTCCCACTATTACATGCAATACTGTAATCGCCAAACAGAATGCAAACAAACAATTAATCAAATTAAATATAATAGTGAAAGGTGGATCCCATGAATATATTTCAGCTCACAGCTTTGGCACGATCTCGCCTACGTATATTCATTAGGTAGACAACTCATTGTCAATCACTCACTAGTGACTCCTGGGTTCCGGTCCTGGTCGTTTCTCGTTGTGACAGCTTTGGCACGTTCACAAGGAGGCGTACCAAGGTTAAACTTATCAATGATAAATTTAAGATACTTGCATAGTCCTGACAGCTTTGGCACGTTCAGGATTTCCGCTTTCGCTTGAACTTATCTAGTATCACATATACATCCGGTATGGATAAATTTCTATCAACTACACCCTCACTGTTTTGGCATGATCTCGGATGCAGCCATAGAAAAAATATCCACAAACCGTATTGACAAGATGGACCAGGAAATATGCATCCAATACATATTACTATTAAAACCTTATTATTTAGAGATTTTTCTGCAAAGATGTTACGTATTTAAAGGCATATTCATATCATTTGTTCAGGTTCAGACCTGCTTTGATACCTTTTTTTATTGGGGTTTTGGGTGGCAATTCGGGTAAACGCAGCGGAACGTGGAAAATCAAAATTTTCCGATTTCAATCCCAAAATGATTTATACATATCTAATACATGAAAATACAATTTGCAACTCAAATAAACTGATTTTCCAGAAATTACCGAATGGTTCCTAAACTTTCAAGAATTTACAATTTGGTCCTTTTGTTCAAAACATGTCAAGATCAAATCCAAATATTCCCAAATTTACTATACATCATATATACATCAAATCTCATCACATATATGAAAATCCCCAAATTTGGAGAGGGTTAAGAACCCAAATTTTTTAATTTCACAAATTAACAAAATTAACACCAAATTAATTAAATTCAATACTTTAATTCAATTCCCATCACACCATACAAGTCTTAAAATCAAGAAATAACACAAGAACAATTCCAAGTCATTTATGAGTGGCTAAGAAACTCTAAAATGGAAACAACATTATCAAATAATGAAAAGAATACGTAATTACACTTAATTAGCATTCTTTAAGTTCATACATGCTAACATCTTTCATCCAAGTTCCCAATCATCAAAAAACATCCACAAAAGAGTAGAGAAGAAAGTAAGCTACACATATTGAAGCTTATCATGGTAGAAACAATTTTCATAACGGAAAAAGTAAGAAAAACTTACTAAAATCTTGAATTTTCCAAGCTTTCTTGCTTTCTTTTTCCTTTTTTTCTCTCAAACTCTCTTTTAATTTTTGATTTAGGGTTCTTAGATAATGAAATAAAAAAGAAAAAAATGGCTTTTTATAATTTCCCTAAATTACCGAAAAATAAGGAAAAATTAATGGCCATACGTTTTAAATTTTATTTCAAAAAATGGAAAATGATTTATTGAATATTTGTGGTAACAAATCATCAAACAATTTGATTTTTATCAAAAATAATCCAATTAAATCATGCTATTTAAAACCAATCAAAATTGGCCATTAAAACCAATCAAATTAAGCCATTTAGCTTACTTAATAAAGTAAACTAGATATTTACTATTTAATTAATTTAATTATTTAACATGTAGATAATCAAATAATTAAATACAAATATCTCAAATATATTTATTATATTTACATTAAATAATCCAAATATATATATGAATAATAAATGTCAAATATCACAATTCGACATTTAATAAATGGCCGAAAGATCCCAAAAGCATGTATTTTCGTTTAACCATTAAACGACTTATAAATAATCAGTATTATTTATTAAAGTTTCCCTAGTGCCCTACGAGTATTTCACATTAGTGAGACTCTCTAGGTTCAAACATATCCTTCACGAAATCCAATTTCGTGTCCATAATCTACCCACCCGTAAATTATGACGAACACGGATAAAATCTCTGAACCATATAGGTTGAGGTCACTGCATACGTATAATCCTTCCGTCACAGGTATCCGAATTATCCCGGAGATATAGATATAAACATCAAATCTCTATAGGTATAATTGATAAGCGGAAAATATATCAATATTTACCGCCCCTTTGACCTAATATTTTGTTTAGTTTCTCGGGTTTGATGAACGTTTTGATGTGTTTTTTGTATTTTGCATATAAATAAAGTATTGGGACTTAATGGAATCAACTCGGGGCTGAAACGATGAAATCCGAAGCAAAAAAATGTCGAAAACCGAATTTTACTATACGCATCACGAAGTGCAGTCCTAAATTCCAGTTTTGCGCAAGTTTAATATTTCTGCCCAAAGCTCGCTACATAGACAGAAGATATTGTATATAAATAAAAAAAATCAAAAATCAAAGAAAAAAATAGAAAAATCAGAAAAAAAAATATTCCATTGCTAGAAAAGGTGTGAATTCTGATAAAACTTTAGGACAAAAATATTACTCTATTCTCAACTGCACTTATGACTATTGTGGGCAAAATGAGTTGATTAATATTTTATTGGTTGTGTATATGAAGAATGGTAAAAATAATCGGAGAATTTACTTATTCGGTAATTTAGAAAGAAAGAAAACAACTACTAACTTGGAGCAGAAGTTTCACATGTTTAGTCACTAACTTTTTTATTCTCTTTTCTCTTGTCTTTTTTTCTTTTGTGTGCATTATTTTTACTATCTTTTTACTTTTATCAAATGTTTGTGGGTATCGTTGCTGTAAACCCTCACGAGACTACAACTCGTCCACTAGGGACACCTAGAGATTTAAAGGCTTGTTGCATACGCTAAATGCAAACGTGATCCCTACGAAAGTGTCTTAGTTTAATTTTAATTGTTTTTTGCATTTTATTTTGTTGTTTTTCTCGAGGACTTGCAAAATGTTATGTTTGGGGGTGTGCTGAGCGGAAAATATGTCAATATTTACCGCCCCTTTTACCTAATACTTTGTTTAGTTTCTCGGGTTTGATGAACATTTTGATGTGTTTTTATGTGATTTGCAAATAAATAAAGTATTGGGACTTAATGGAATCAACTCGGGGCTAAAACGATGAAATTCGGAGCAAAAAAAATGGCGAAAATAGAATTTTACTACACGCGTCACGAAGTACAGTCCTAAATTCCACTTTTGTGTAAGTTTGGTATTTTGGCCATAACGTTTTCATCCGATATCCGATTGAGCAGATTCAAGTGCCAGATTAAAGAAGACACAAAGATCTACAACTTGGAAGATTTAAATACTTTCAAATTCTTAAGTTTGAGAGGCCGAAATTGATGAATACAATAGTGTATTTTGTTAATTACTATAGTCATTTTCAAAATATAAAATAAAATCAATAAAATAAAAAAGTAAAAATTATCAATCTTCCACCAAACATGCTTGCATATTTGGTGGAGGATTTCATGCCATGTTTGGTGCCATATTTGGTGCCATGTTTGATGCCATGTTTGGTGGAGCAATTGGTGGAGAAATTGGTGGAAGCTTTTAGATTTTCCTATAAATATCAAGCTAAACTTTGTAAATTTTCCATGCTTTCTTTGGAGGAATTTCTCCATGTAAACCTAAAGGAAAGTGTCTTGTGTATTACTTTAAGTTTTCTTGTATTTTCTTTTTATCTAATTAATAAAATTTTGTGTGTTTTCATTTACAGCATGAGCATGTAATCTCATTCTGCTGGGGTGAAAATGTAAGACTTTTAATATAATAAATTAGATTAATCTCCCTTATTTTAATTAAAATATGAATTAATTAGTTTCCGCCTATATGGCTGGTTTAGGTGACAACCTTATTTACCGCCTATATGACTGGTTTTACATTAATGGACTTAGTTTTCGCCTATATGGTCGGTTTATGTGCTAATCTTGTTACCGCCTATATGGTCGGTTTATATGATTTTGTTACCGCCTCTATGGTCGGTTGGACTTTAGACAAATGAGATTACCACTTACATGGTCGGTTTAAATATAATTAATCGGTAAATATTTGACAATAAGGGAGATTTCTAATTTTGAAATATTAAAAGTGGATCCTCTAACCCCAGTATTTTCTTTTATTGTACTTTTATATTTTTTAATTTCCAGCATTTACTTTATCTATTTTCCAGCATTTACTTTATGTCTTTTATTTTATTTAAGCTTTTATTAGCCTTAGATATGTGTCGTAACTAAGTTCGTTATCTGGGGTTGTGATGAATTCCAATTTCACTGGGTTATAAGAGGTTATTTTATAGTTTGGGTAATATAAGGTTTACTTATTAATTCTTAAGCTTAATGCGTCTTGTTAACTGGCCACTAATAAGATTGATCTGGTAAACTTAAAATAAACTTGACAAAGGAGTTTTAGGTTACAGCCTTAGACTTAATAGCCCACGATCTTCCTTGAGGATAGATAACCTTTTAATATATTTCCTTACAGGATATACATATACATGTCGGGCGGGGTAGCCACAATTGGAACTTAATCTTAATAAATCCATGTAATTTGATTGACATAGACATATGGTTTAATTGGGTTACACTGGGTATATACATATCTCCAGTTTTTTGAGGCCTATTGTCCAGCCCAACAATTTTCATTGGATGTCAAAACCAAGTAATATTACATTTGCTCAATAGAACATAATGGGGAGATGTGAGATATGTGATGGTAACCACCCTAGCGATCAATGCATTTACATTTCAGAGTGGCATTATCAGAATCATTCAAGGTACAAAGGACCATCATATTTCACTGAACCTTATTCTCCATCTTATCCACCATCCACCTAAGATCTTCATCAAGAACCAGAACCATCAGAGGAAGATCAGATGATTTACATGCTCAAAGATTGGCTCGAGGAACGCGAAGCTCAAATTGATGCACAATTTCAGAGATAAGCAGAATCCATACAGAGAATGATAGATCAAGCGAGACAATTATCAGAAAACCAGAGCTACATACCTCAATGAGCATTTTCAGATGACACTGATGAAGCCTTCGAGTACCAAAAATTTCATGATGACACTTTAGTAGAGGAGGAGGCTGAGCAATATCAGGAATCTGAGGTATCAGTTCATGAACCCGAACTAGCAAAGTCTCGATTTGATTTTTATTATTCGGACTCTGAAGAGGATGAATAAGTAGAGATGTTTGTGCCAAAAATAAATTGAGGATGGAATTCTGTATCCTCAAAATTAAGATCTTGGAGCTTCCATTGCACAGATGTTTGAAGAAGATCTACATGAGCCAGTCATATCAACCACAAAGGATGAAGACCTAAAATTTGACATCTCTTTACATCCTCAAGTTGACACTTATGGAGCATGCATTTCACAGATGACAGATGAAGGAATTGAATGCAAAAATCCTAAAATACATCTGTGAAGAAAAGGTGGAGCAAGAAGCAGAGCAAATTGAGGAACAAATTAAAGAACTTGAGCATTCAAGAGAAACATCAATGTTTTGGGGAGTATAAATTAAATATATCACCCAAAAGCTTGACAGAATGGAACTTCCATTCCAAGTCAATCACCATACGAGACCTCATGATTTTCTTTCTTTCTTTTCAGGAACCATTGGAGCAACAAAGATAAAAAATGTGGCCCAAGCACTGAATGGGACAAAATTCTTTTTGCCACTTTACCCTTGGAAGAGACCCGTCAAAAGCAACGCTCAAGGGATCGTCTTTAATCAGACATCCAAAATGACACTGAAACCTCATTGACAGATGGATTTCAGTCACGTCTGGCTAAAGACTTAAAATTTAGCGCTAGTAGGGAGGCAACCCATGCAATTTGTTGTAATTTTTGTTTTCATATTTTGTGTATACATGTTTTAGAGTTTTAAATTTTGTGTGATATTTTCAGGATAAAGCACAAACGGAGCATTTTAAGATAGAAGGAATGGTGTTGACAATCACAAAGAAGAGAGCTAATTCATTTGTGATGGCTGAGTAAAGAATGAATTCTTGAGATGCATCCTTATGAATTTATACTAAGCGAGTGGCGTATTGCGTTCACAATTATGTTGCCTTAATAATTGCTTTGATTTGCTTTTCTTTTGTCATTTTTTTTTTCGCCGACAAGATCTATACTTTTTGACCTTTCATGATTTATTTTATTATTTAGCTAACAATCGTCCTTTGGAAGATACTAGTGCTATTATTACTCACCCTTTTCAGGTACTATAAATTCAACTCATCATTGAACTTTTGAAGACATCCAGAGTAAAACATGGAAGCCACTTCAAGAAGATGAGTTGAAAACATCTGTGTGTTTTGTGGTACTAGTGTTGGTACTAAGCCACAATGCGTAGCAACAGCACAGGAATTGGGTCGAGTCTTAGCTGTAAGGAATATGCACTTAGTATATGGCGGTGGCAATCTTGGACTTATGGGAATCGTTTCAAAGGCTGTACAGGAATGAGGCGGTCATGTTTTGGGAATCATCCCAAAACCCTTGGCGGAGGAAAATCTTATTGGACCATCAAACGGAGAGGAACTAATCATGCCAGGTATGTCTAAATGATTGGTAGAAATGATTAATCTTGCTGATGCTTTTATTGCTTTGCCTGGTGGCTTGGGCACAATGGAGGAAATATTTATAGTGCTATCTTGGGCGAACTTGAACATACACCAGAAACTGCTTGGATTGTACAATGATGATGGATTTTATGATTTTCTTTGTGTGTTTCTTGATGATGCCCGGAGAAATGGGTTCAAGTCAAAACCTGTAAAAGAACTCATCTTCACTGCCAGAACTGCCACATATTTAATTGACCAAATCTTAGCCTTTGAACCACAATTGACCCTATCATTTCAAAGATAAATTAGTCCAAGAACGATCGTGGTAAGAGGCGTCGGATAAATCTGGATCTTAACCTTTAATTTTCATGTAGAATTTCAGCTAACCAGGTATTATCTTCTAAACTCTTCTTCTACTATTAAAGACATTGGGGACAATGTCTCATTTAGGTTTGGGGGAGGGGAATAGTTAATAGTATCTTGTTTTTATTGTTGTTATTTTTATTCCAAATTTTTTCGAAAAATACAAAAAAATTGAAAATTTTCCAAAAATTACAAAAATAATTTGTGTTTTTAATTTAATTAATCAGGTGAAATTGGTGTGAGATAGCTGTGTAAGGAATTTCCACTCCTAAGACGTATATCAACCTATTTCGGAATAAGTTAATTTTTGTTTATTTTCTTTTGAATTATTTAATTTGTGAATTCTCAATAATACTGACTAAAATGGATCTTCATATGCTCAGTTGACAGGTATTATCAACATACAAGGTAACATACGGACGTGAGAAGTAATTGAGGAGTTTCCAATATTCAGTGCTATAGTTTAATTGAAGAAATCATCTAAAAAAGCGATGGGATAAAAAAATAGAAAAAAAAAGAAAAAAAAACGTATGAGATCCGAGTTATTAAGTCTGTATGGTGTTTTAACACCTAGTTCCCTAAAACTAACTGGTTTGGGAGTCACTGACCCAAAGCTCGCTACATGGATCGAAGATGTTGCAAAAAATATATATATATATCTGAAGTCTGAGTAATTAAGTCCGTAGGGGTGTCTTAACATGTAGTGCCCTAAATCCAACTGGTTTGGGAGACACTGGCCCAAAGCTCGCTACATAGAAAAAAGATATTGTATATAAATAAAAAAAAAATCAAAAATCAAAGAACAAAACAGAAAAATCAAAAAAAAAATATTCCATTGCTACAAAAATGTGTGAATTCTGATAAAACTTTAGGAAAAAAATATTACTCTCTTCTCAACTGCACTTGTGACTACTGTGGGCAAAATGAGTTGATTAATATTTTGTTGGTTGTGTATATGAAGAATGGTAAAAATAATCGGAGAATTTACTTATTCGATAATTTTGAAAGAAAGAAAACAACTACTAACTTAGAGTAGAAGTTTCACATGTTTAGTCACTAACTTCTTTATTCTCCTTTCTCTTATCTTTTTGCTTTTGTGTGCATTAGTTTTACAATCTTTTTACTTTTATCAAACGTTTATGGGTATCGTTGCTGTAAACCCTCACGAGACTACAACTCGTCCACTATGGACACCTAGAGGTTTAAAGGCTTGTTGCATACACTAAATGCAACCGTGATCCCTACGAAAGTGGCTTAGTTTAATTTTAAATGTTTTTGTATTTTATTTTGCTGTTTTGCTCGAGGACTAGCAAAATATTAGGTTTGGGGGTGTGATGAGCGGAAAATATATCAATATTTACCGCCCCTTTTACCTAATATTTTATATAGTTTCTCGGGTTTGATGAACGTTTTGATGTGTTTTACAGATAAATAAAGTATTGGGACTTAATGGAATCAACTCGGGGCTAAAACGATGAAATCCGGAGAAAAAAATGGTGAAAACCGAATTTTACTATACGCGTCACGAAGTGTAGTCCTAAATTCCAGTTTTGTGGAAGTTTGGTATTTTGGCCATAACATTTTCATCCGATATCCGATTGAGCTGATTCAGGTACCAGATTAAAGACGACACAAAGATATACAACTTTGAAGATTTAAATATTTTCGAATTCTTACGTTTGGAATGCCGAAATGGATGAATACGCTAGTATATTTTGTGTAATTACTATAGTCATTTTCAAAATATAAAATAAAATCAATAAAATAAAAAAGTAAAATTGTCAAACTTCCACCAAACATGCTTACATGTTTGGTGGAGGATTTGATGCCTTGTTTGGTGCCATGTTTGGTGTCATGTTTGATGCCATGTTTGGTGCCATGTTTGGTGGAGCAATTGGTGGAGAAATTGGTGGAAGCCTTTAGATTTTCCTATAAATATCAAGCTAAACTTTGTAAATTTTCCATGCTTTATTTGGAGGAATTTCTCCATGTAAACCTAAAGGAAAGTGTCTTGTGTATTACTTTAAGTTTTCTTGTATTTTCTTTTTATCTAATTAATAAAATTTTATGTGTTTTCATTTACAACATGAGTAGGTAATCTCATTATGCTGGGGTGAAAAGGTAAGACTTTTAATATAATAAATTAGATTAATCTCCCTTATTTTAATTAAAATTTGGAGTAATTAGTTTCCGCCTATATGGCCGGTTTAGGTGACAACCTTATTTACCGTCTATATGGCTGGTTTTACATTAATGGACTTAGTTTCCGCCTATATGGTCGGTTTATGTGCTAACCTTGTGACCGCCTACATGGTCGGTTTATATGATTTTGTTACCGCCTATATAGTGGGTTGGACTTTGGACAAATGATATTACTGCCTATATGGTCGGCTTAAATATAATTAATCGGTAAATATTGACAATAAGGGAGATTTCTAATTTTGAAATATTAAAAGTGGATCCTCTAACCCCAGCATTTTCTTTTATTGTACTTTTATATTTTTTAATTTCCAGCATTTACTTTATGTCTTTTATTTTATTTAAGCTTTTATTAGCCTTAGATATGTGTCGTAACTAAGTCCGTTATATGGGGTTGTGATGAATTCCAATATCACTGGGTTATAAGAGGTTATTTTATAGTTTGGGTAATATAAAGGTTTACTTATTAAGTCTTAAGCTTAATGCATCTTGTTAACTGGCCACTAATAAGATTGATCTGTTAAATTTAAAATAAACTTGACAAAGGAATTTTAGGTTTCAGCCTTAGACTTAATAGCCCACGATCTTCATTGAGGATAAATAACCCTTTAATAGATTTCCTTACAGGATAGACATATACCTGTCGGGCGGGGGTAGCCACAATTGGAACTTAATCTTAAGGAATCCAGGTAATTTGATTGACATAGACATATGGTTTAATTGGGTTACACTGGGTATGTGCAGCTGACCATCGACAAAGGCTTTTGCATAGTTTCGTGTTCCAGGTTAGTAAACCAATATATTACACAAACATGAAATAACCACTTCATTTTTTTTAAAGATATTGGAAATATTCATAACCCTAGATAGTTTCTTAATATTGAATTTTCCTAAACCTACTTGTTGGACAGTTATGACCCATAGCGTCACTATTTGTACAGATCATGGTGTTGTTGTACAAATTAACTATGTGACAAGGAGATTGCACTCTTATCATTTGTGATTAGATCACATAGATGTATAAATGATATGAGGTCCCTATGATTAGTTCATGGATTGAGATGATATGAGACAGTATCAGTCCTCGAAGGATTAATCATTAAATATCCCTAGTCGTAGTATTATCGAGACTGGACATCGATAATGCGGAATAGACTAGTATTACACTTGTGCGTATTATGGAAGCGTAATAGCATAGTTCTCATATATTTGGGTATAGGATACTCATGCAAGTGTAATAGGAGGTTGTGTTTTACCGATGGTACGGAAAAAAGCTTCGCTCTGGATAAACCCCTCAGAATTCCATTGGTAGTATGACTATGTGTCTATGGAAGTCCGAAATCAGGGTAGGTGTATTTGGTCTTAACCTGAGACTTGCACCGCTAATACTTGCGACAATCTGTATGCTTTAGGTTTGGTCGTCCAGGGCTTTAACCGGTTCTGTGTACGCCTCTGCTGGGTATATTGAGAATCGTAATGTATTGGGTGTGATGTCAAGACGAAGTATCACTCCAGTGATAGTGGAGATGATGTCACGTAGGATACAGAACTAGTAATCTTAAGTACTGCAGTCATCGGGATGATATGACTAGGTCATGTTCGTCCGATTATGGAGACTAGTTACCAGACATCCGACATGTGCTTCGTACGGGGCAGACACAATTCCAGCCCCAGGCCTAGCACGTGACATCCGATACTGGATCGCTATACGCAATACTATGTATACTACGCCTGACATAGATTATATATTCCAGTAAGAATATTTCTGGAGAATTGGGTAGGCACGGTGCTTTGCTAGAAGCCAACCATGTCTTGTAAATCGGTAAGCACGTGGTACGAGGTACGCACATATTCGGATAATCCGATGACCGTATTTACTGCCAACATATCCAGGGATCTCTTGGGTCGCTTCCCAAAGATTCACCGATGATAGTTGATTTAAATTAGAATTAATCTGGGATTAATTAAGAGAGAAAAAATTAATCTGGGATTAATTGAGGCTTTATTTAATCTTGGATTAAATGTGTTCGGAAGAGAGAGAACGCGATTAATTTGGAATTAATCGGTAAAATAAATTTAATAGTTAAATTTGATTTTTCTATTTAACTTATTCGTATGGGCTAAAATTAATATATCGGATATATTATATGAATTGGATTTCATTACGAATTAAAGTCGGACTTTAATACGAACGAACGAATTAATTTAGAATTAATTCGTAGATGACGTTCGTAATATAATTGCGAGGCATCATTATTTAATTAAATTAGATTTAATTATTTAGCGACGAGAGTTCGTTTAATCGGATTAAACAGATCCGGGCCGCGGCAAATGTTCGTAGAGACATTTGAATTTTGAATTCAAATGTGGGGCCCACTTTAAATGTAGTTGGGAGAGTGATTGGCATTTATGACATACCATCCACTTTCCAACCACCTTGGAATGGTTTTGGCAAAACCATTTACCCAACCACCTTGTTTAGGTGAAAAGGGTAAATTGGCTTTTACCAAAAATCATTTCTCTCTCTCTCATTTTGTGTAGAGAACACACTTAAAAAAAACAACACACAAACCCTAATACACACTATGATGGGCGTGAATCTCCTCTCCATTCTCTCTTTGATTTTGTTGCAAAATCAACTTAGCTAGCACTTTATAAATCAACAAAGGTGATAAGGAAACAACTTCAAGAGTTGGAATCAACTCTCAAAGCTTGGAATCAACAAAGGAAGGATCTTGGAGATCTTCTTCTCAAAAATTTAAAAGCTCAAATCCATTCAATGTAAGTAATTCCGCAACTTATTTTGAATTTATGAACACCTTTTCTTGCTTATTAGATCCTTGGCATGTTCTAGGAAAACTAACAATGGTATCAAGAGCCAATTTTAAGCATGAAAAGTTTAGGGTTCATGAGACTAAAATTTGGGGCTTTTATGTTTTGAACATGATTCTTTCAAATTGATGCTTTGAGCATGCTTAGAATATGATAACTTAGAGTTATGCATGATTAGATTTGGGATTGATTGATTGGATCAAATTTTGGACTCCCTCTTACCTTGGCCGAATACTATGTGCAGTGGACTGCAATGTTTTTAATTTTTTGTAACATGAAATGATGTGTTTAAATGCATTTTTAAATCTTGATTGTTGGATTGATTGGATTAGAATCAAAGTCAATAAAGTTCATGTTAAAATCAAAGAGCATGTTGAGCATGAAATGATGAATTTTGGATTCAATTTGTGTTGAGCATGAAATGATGTGTTTTGGCTTCAATTTGTGTTGAGCATGAATTGATGGATTAAGCATGATTAATTAAGTTAATTGGTATTTTGGAAATATTGAGTTTAATTAATTAATCATGGCTAATACACTTTAATTAAATTAATTGTGATATTTGGATTATTATAATTATGTTAATAAGCCTTTAATTATTAATTGGGCTAAAAGTGTGGATTTGGGCTTAATGGGCTGGGTTTGACTAAGTTTGGTTTTGGAATTTTGGATTGGATCCAATTGGGCCCAAAACCAATTCCATAAAGTCCAAATACATCACTTGGCCCTTTAAAGAATTTAATTGGGCCTAATGGGCCTAAATTGATTTGTTGGTGTAGGCATTGCATTTTTGCATGTGAAACCCAATGATGAGTCTCAGTTGGAGGCACTACCTTTTAAGTCACGGAAGCCGCGGGAACCGAACGTCGAAAGGGGAAATTCAGGATGAGTGTGCTATCAAAGTCGTTTCACGTGTTCACTATTTCCGTTCGTGCTGCGTTCTTAAACGCGTTCGAACGTCAGGCAGATTGCGGGCGTTCGTGTCGCGTTCGAACGGTATCGGTATTTCTGGTTTTGCTGTTAGCCTCATGCACCCTAGCCTAGCCCAAGCCCACTTAAAACACACCCAAATTAAATTAAATATTAAGTTAAATATTAATTAGATAATGTAATTAAATAAAATAATTAATTAAGTCATATACCAAATTAAATAAAACAAATAAAATCTAAATAATCCCCTACCAAAATAAATAAAATATTTACCAAACATAAAATAAGTATATGCCTAATATAAACTAATCAAATATAATCATTCTAACTAAATAATATATTTACCAATCTAAAATATTTGACTTCCTAATCAACACCAATCTAATCTTGTAACTTCCTAATTTATAATATTTTGTCCCCTCTCAATCTTGTGCATGCCATTCTTGAGAAGGCTAAATTAGAAACCAAGATCCTATTCCTTGTGAGACAAGGTGAAGCCCTGGCCATTCTCTATATAAACAACCACCACTCAAAGCCTCTGGCTCTCTCGCTAGTTCACGTTTTTCACAAGCAAAAAAGAAGCCAAAAATTATGTCCACTCTCCATTCTCTCAAGTTCACACATACTACAAAGAAATAACACAAAAATCCTCTTCATCTCCTTCCCCTAATCACCGAAAATCATTCTTCCATATAGCAGCCATACACGCCCAAAACAGCAGCAAAACGACCTTAAAACAGTAGCCTGAAATCACCTTAAAACAGCAGCAAAAATACCCCAAAACAGCCCATAAATCACCTAAACCAGTAACTAAAAAACTGTACTTTTAATCACCTAAAACAGTAACTAAAAAAGTGCACTTAGAGCCTTCAAAAAACACCCAAAACAGTCCATTAAAACACCAAAGCAGTGACCTGAACAGCAAGCAGAAATACAGAGGAAACAGTAGCAAAGTGGAGGCCAAACAACAGTAAAACGGAGTCCAAACAGCAAGCAAAACAGCAAAACAGAGAGCCGAGACGCTAAAACCAGTGAACCGGAGAAGTATCGGTGTGATAGCCCTTCCGACGGCCGTGAAACGCGAGTTCGAAAGTCGACATAAAAGGTTAGACCTGAGGATATTTTCCACATTCATTTTCTGTTTTATTTGTATTATTTATTGAATATTGCTTGCATGATTGTTGTGTTGAAATGCATGTTGTGGCCCTTGAGTAGATAAATATGCATGGATTATGAGATATGGTATGTTGTGGCTTTGGAATAAAACGAAAGATGTGTCAACTCTCGCGGTATATCGGATGGAAAACCCGGACATAAATTTCATAGCCGATTCCGAATGGACTGTAGTATGATCTGTACTCGGGATACAACTCCACGTACCGCTTGAGTAAATGAAACTTTCTTTTGTCTTATATTGCTTTGATTTATTTATTTTTCGTCATTTGAATTCTGCATGTTACTTTTGTGTGTGTTATTCAATTGAGCGCATAGGGTTAGTAAGTGCGATGAAAGGTCCCCTACTTTGAGGGGTTAAAATCCTTTACCACGATGCTTTGCCGCGCCGGTTGATGTGTGTTCGGTTGAATGCAAGATACGTTCAATCGGGCATACTAAGTTTGATATTATTGTTTTTTAATTCTGTGTATGCATGATTCAATCGAGCGCATGGGCTTAGTAAGTGCGATGAAAGGTCCCCTATTTGGAGGGGTTAAAATCCTTTACCACGATGTTTTGCCGCACCGGTTGATGTGTGTTCGGTTGAATGCAAGATAAGTTCAATCGGGCATTCTAAGTTTGATATTATTGTTTTTTTAATTCTTTGTATGCATGATTCAATCGAGCGCATGGGCTTAGTAAGTGCGATGAAAGGTCCCCTATTTGGAGAGGTTAAAATCCTTTACCACGATGCTTTGCCGCACCGGTTGATGTGTGTTCGGTTGAATGCAAGATACGTTCAATCGGGCATACTAAGTTTGATATTATTGTTTTTAATTCTTTGTATGCATGATTCAATTGAGCGCATGGGCTTAGTAAGTGCGATGAAAGGTCCCCTATTTGGAGGGGTTAAAATCATTTACCACGATGCTTTGCCGCGCCGATTGGTGTATACTCGATTGGATGCGAGATGAGTTCAATCGGATATGTGAGGTCCCACATTGTGGATTTGTTTGTCTGTGAATGTGTTGCATGCATCAGGTCTGGTTCCGTTCGAACGCGTTCTCGAACGCCACACGAACGTGAACCTTCTGTTTACCGTTCGAACGCGTTCTCAAACGCTTACCGAACGCGCACGCATTTTCTTAGTTTCATCATGCATCAGGTCTGGTTCCGTTCGAACGCGTTCTCGAACGCCACACGAACGTGAACCTTCTGTTTACCGTTCGAACGCGTTCTCAAACGCTACGCGAACACGCACACATTTTTTTTAGTGTTTCATGCATCAGGTCTGGCTCCGTTCGAACGCGAACCTTTATTTGTAAACGTTCGAACGCGTTCTCGATAGCTACGTGAACGCGCACCCACTGAACTGAGTCCTTTTCATCAGATTTCATACATAATTGTTCCTAGTAGCTATCCCTTCGTATGATGAATCTGATTGCTTCTCTGTGTTACGCAAGATTGTGTAGGTATCATTCATATGTATTCCTCACATGTATGAGTACAATGTGTTTAACGTACTACAATTCATATATCCATGTCATGATAGCATTTGCGTATTATTTCTCGTGGTATATCGGATGGAAACCCAGATATAAATTCCGTAGCCGATTCCGAATGGACGGTAGTGCGGTCTGTACTTGGGATACAATTCCACTACCACTTGGAAAAGTGCTCACACGTGTGCTTGTGTGGTTATTGTGTGTGCTTCTGTTTTTTTTTAATACAATATGCCAATGAAGTCGTATGTTCGTTGCTACTTTGATGTATTTTCAAGCATGCAATCTTAGATGTGAAATATATGTAAATTCAGGTGTAAGTTTTATTTTTGTGCATATGGATTTAGAAGCATGATACTCTTGGAAATAAGTGTTACTTAAGCTTGATTAAATTATTACACAAATCCTTTCATTACAAGTGACATAAGTAAGGACCATTCCGAACCCAAAGGTTTGAGGTCTTCCCTTGCGAGGGGTGAGTGCGGCCTTAAATCTCATTTTCCCGGTTCACATCGGATGGCGACTCCATTATTCTCCGATTTAGTCCCCCGTGGCTACTCCGTACTCCCAACCGAGCCGCGAGCCCGGGACATCATGCGTCGCCTAGATTCCTGTGTCCCACAGTCTGGCGACTCCACTGGGGATAGAGAATCGGCCCTGAAATATTGTCTTTTGTAATGTTTGGATTTATGTTTTAATTGACCGTGTCTATAGTGGATGAAATGGGGGTTTAATCAAAGGCATTTTTGAGGCTAGGTAATGGTTTGGTGTCTTCCTTCATTCACTACCTTTCTAGAAGGAAAAACTGTGAAGGCACCTATATAGCCATCTACTCGTAGCCTATTGTGATGGACTAATTTGGAGGACTCGTTGTTTATTCCTGACACCAAGCGATAAGAGCCTAAGAGGCTTGGGTATTTAAGTGAGCCTCGCTCCACCTTCCCTCTGGGGAATCTACAACGGGAAATCCATTTGATAGTCAGTCACACACCATAGCTCATTGGCACGTACCTTAGTGTATAAAAAAGAATACGCTCACTGGTTGCTCGAACCCTTGATTGGGGAGATCTAGTTGTGGGCCATCCTTCCTCGATGAGAGCCTTTGTCTACACTCCTGCGAACCCACCCATAGACCGGGATTGTATGGTTAAAGTAATAATTATTTCCTTGAGTATGAGCTTGTGGACCATCCTCATTTGGATGCAGTTGGACCATTGTCAGAAATACGGACTTGCTGGGCCATTTAAACTGGGGCGAGTTCGTACCTTATGACCATTGGACCCAAAGCTTCTGAAATGTTGATGGGCCATTCTGTAGAAATTATTGTTTTGTGTTTGCATTATCTTTCTTTTATGTTTTGTTTGGGAACATTGCTGTTTGGATCCATTTGGACCATTTGTCATTGGATATGGGCTTGTTGGGCCATTTAAACTGGGATAAGAACATATTTTATGACGATCGGGCCAAAGGCTTCTAAGTGTTGGTGGGCCACTTTGTGCTTGTGTTCGGAACATTACCATTTGGATTTAGTTGAGCTCCTTGCCATGAGATGTGAACTTGTTGGGCCATTTAAACTGGGACGAGTTCACTCCTATGACAGTTAGCCCAAAAGTTTCTGAAATGATAACGGGCCGATTTGTTTGAGAATTTTAGTTGATGTAGTATGTTATATGTTACATGCATCTCATGCACCTCATGCATACATATATCATCTTAACACCCTCTATGTCTCAAAAAGACATCATAGATACCGTTTGGGTTAGAGAAGGAACAAGGCTCATTAAAAGAACAGTAACAATCATGAGTGAATCTGGTAATGAGGTATCCCGTATGGATCAGTTAGAGAACGGTCTCGCCAAGGTCACTGAACAGTTGCAAGCTTTGACTACTGTTATGGCTGGTATAGCTGAGTCTCGTGCCGGGGTTAATTCCGGGGATGTGAGGCAAGAGGAACCTCCGAACAAATTGGGGGATGATATCCCCACTTTTGATGATGATATGGCAGAGTATGCAGCAGGCAGAGTATCTGGGTCTCAGGCAGAGTTACAGAAACTTCGGGATCAGGTTGAGTCAGTTACCCGCAAGATGAGGGGTAAGAATGAGGACTTGCTGGATTATGACACACTGACTTTCGAGGAACAGTTGCCGGCACAGTTCAAGATGCCTGATATGGCTAAGTTTAACGGGAATGGGGATCCAAGGGTGAATCTCCGGAAGTTTGTATCAGTCATGAGTTCAGTTGGCTTATCTCAGCGCCAAGTGCAGAAAATGTTTGGAATGTCGCTCGAGGGAGCTCCCGTGGTGTGGTACCACAGTTTGGAGAAGAAAGTGAAGGAAGATTGGAGGGAGTTGGCTGATGCCTTCCTGAAGCAGTATGTCACTGACCTAGAGATCGATCTGTCACTCCGTGATCTAGAGAATGTTAAGCAGAAATCGGAGGAGAGTTTTAAGGAGTATGTGGACCGGTGGAGGGGTCAGTTGTTGAAGATGCAGACTAGGCCTTCGGAGAAGGATCAGATTAAGATGATTATCAAGGGCACCAAGCCCTCCATTTACAGCAAGTTAAGGAGGATGACCTCCATGATTGCAGACTTTCGGCAGTTGAGGGAAACTGTCATGGATATTGAGGAAGAAGAGGCCGAGAATAGAAAATTCTATGGTCTGAACAGGAGGCCCATTGGGGGAACATCGGGAACAAAGCCTGTTTCTGCTGAGATTGCCGCTATCCGGAACCGGAGATTTTCCAACTTGGGAAGACCCCTGTCAAAGATGTTAGAGAAACTGAAGAGGCAAGTGCTCTTAAAACCCTTGGAAGCCAAACCATTACCCAATCCCCTACCATCACATTATAACCTAAGTCTTTACTGTCACTTTCACCAAAAAAAGGGCCATGACACTGACAATTGTGCCCGACTCCGCCATGAAATCCAAGACCTGATAGACTCCAAGAAAATACATGACCCAGAAACAGAACAACCTGACACACACAGAAACCCCTTACCCAATTACCGTGTCGTACCACCACCAGCCTATATGATCAATTTTGGCCTCCTAGAAGACCTTGTCCTAAAATCCTTTCACCCTCAAGCCTTTTGCCTGGGAATCTGGGATAGTACTAGTGAAGATGAGACTGAGCATGGGAAAAACTTTTGGCTTGATTTCTCTAGCAGTGACGAGGAAGAAGTAAGTGGAATGACGCGCAGTGGAGTGGTTTTTACAATGATATGGCAGATAAGGGTAAAGAAGTTTTGACAGATGGTAGAGAATGGTCGAGACTGCAGAAAATACTGAGGGGGATTTAGTGCTGAGGCAATTGAGGAAGACTAGAGCACAAGTGAGTATCTGGGAACTGTTATGTGCATCTCAGGAGCATATGCAAGCCATGGTTGAGGCTTTGAGCAAGATTGTGGTACCGGAAGACGCCAACCCCGCAATGTTTGTTGGGTCGGTTCAGAAGGAAGCTTTATAGATATCTTTTTATGAGGATGAACCCCCAGCAGAGGGGAGGAATCATAACAGGCCTCTATTTATCAGGGCCGAGGTGAGGGGCAAGAGAACTTCATGTGTAATGGTGGATGACGGTTCGTCCATCAATGTGTGCCCGCTGAAAATTCTGGCAAGATTGGGTATGAAAAGAACAGACTTGGACCCCTCCAGTATGACTATTAAGGCTTATAATGACAGTAAAAGGGGAGTTGAGGGTACCTTTGTGGCTATGGTCAAGGTAGGACCGATTGAAGATGAGGTTAAGTTCACAGTACTGGACATCCCGGCTATTTTCGCCTTATTGTTGGGAAGGTCTTGGTTTCACAAACTTGGGGGCGTGCCTTCCACTTTACATCAGATGATCAAGTTCCCGTATGAGGGAGAAGTTGTTACTATCCGGGCTGAGTTATAATGACGTGGCTGCCTTGGAGATACAACCTTTCACGAGGTTTCAGGTGTCAGCTACTTTTGAGGAGTGGGTGGATCCTAGGGTGGCTAGGATTATGGAAGAAAATGAAGTTTGAGCTGGGTAAAGGTTCAAAATTACCAGATTTCAGAGGACAGACTACTCGGAAGGGTTTGGGGTACAAGTCTGATGAAGAAAAGACAAAGGTCAAGAAAAAGGGCCTGAAACTGATGGAATTTTTGTGAAAGCTTCAGGATATCAAGGGGAGCCTGAACCTGTGGAATTAATGGAATTGTGGTACCTGGGTTTGAGATCTTCCAGGATATGTTGGGTAAGAAGCTGATAGTTGAAGAAATTGCGAAGAAAGAAGAAGAGAATTGGGATGAGGAACTAATGAAGTTGGAGAGCCTGACTCTGGGAGAGGATGAAAAGTCTGAGGAAGACATGATTGCAGAGGAAGAAGTGTCTATAGATGATGAAGACATTTACCTTCCTGATTTGTTTGAATGTACTTCTGTATTATCCAATAATAAAGACATTTCTTTTGCTTACTTGCCTGAGTCATTTCCATTTACTCTGCACGAATCAAGCATATTTGATATCAGTTCGGCCAGAACTACTGCATTTAACTTGGGTACACTTGAGAACCCCAAATAAATTCTGATTGCAAGTGAAGTTACCTCTGAAGAGAGGGCGAAACTAGAAGAAGTGTTGGTCAGATATGCCAAAATGTTTGCTTGGTCCTATGAGGACATGCCTGGGGTAGACATAAACATTGCCCAACACACAATACCAACTTATCCGAATCTGAGGCCAGTAAAACAGAAACTCCGACGGATGAGACCAGAATGGGCTGAGAAAGTCAGAGAGGAAGTTAAGAAACAGATAGATGTGGGGTTCCTAGAAGTAGTAAAGTATCCTGAGTGGTTGGCTAATATAGTACCGGTGCCAAAGAAAGACGGGAAGGGTGAATGTGTGTAGACTACAGAGATCTCAACAAGGCTTGTCCGAATGATGATTTTCCTCTGCCGCATATAGATGTTTTGGTTGATAGTACGGCTTTATCTGCTATGTATTCATTTGCAGATGGGTTTTCAGGTTACAATCAGGTTCTCATAGCCGAGGAAGGAGACAAACACAAGACTGCATTTGTTACTGAGTGGTGGGTACTTATTGTTACAAGGTTATGCCGTTGGGGCTTAAGAATGCGGGGGCTACCTATCAGCGGATGGCCACTACACTTTTCCACGACTTGATGCACAAAGAGATTGAGGTGTATGTGGATACATGATGGTGAAATCAGAGACAAGAGTTGGGCATATTGAAGCACTGGAAAGGTTCCTTCAGAGAGTTGACAGATACAACTTGCGGCTTAATCCCAAGAAATGTGTGTTTGTTGGGGTGACATCAGGGAAATTGCTTGGTCATACAGTGGGAATGGGCGGAATAGAGGTAGACTCCGAGAAGATCAAGGCAATCACAGAAATACCTACACCGAAGACAGAAAAAGAGTCAGAGCATTCTTGGGAAAGATTCAGTACATCAGTCGGTTCATTGCCAAGTTGACATCAGTATATGAGCCTAACTTCAAACTGTTGAGAAAAGATCAGCCAGTGAGATGGAATGAACAGTGTCAGACAGCCTTCGATAAGATTAGAGAGTACTTGGTAAAGCCTCATGTATTGAAGCTCCGAGACCGGGCAGACCTTTAATATTGTATTTGGCTAAAGAATCAGAAGCACTGGGGGCAATCATGGTACACAGATAGCAGATGAGAACAGGGTAGTAGAACATGCAGTCTATATCTGAGTAAGAAGATGCTCCCGTATGAGGCTCGGTATCAAGAAGTAGAGAAGATATGTCTTGTCGTGGTATGGGCTTCCAGAAAATTGCGGCATTATTTCCAGTCATACAAGATCCAGATAGTGGCCAAGGAAAATCCTCTGAAATATCTTCATTCGGTGCCTTCACTAGTGAGAAAATTGGGCAGATGGTTGGTATTGATGACAGAGTTTGACATTGAGTATCTCACCTCCAAAGTGATCAAAGGGCGAGCAGTAGCAGAGTTTCTGGCAATGCAACCTGTTGAGGGGGATCAGTATAAGTTTGAATTTCCAGATGAAGAGATCCAAGCAATAACAGTCCAAAGATGGAAGATGTATTTTGATGGAGCAGTGAATTACAAGGGAGCCGGAATTGGGATCGTGATAGTGACCCCCGAGGGAGAGATTTTGCCTTTGGCCAAGAGGTTGACATTCAGAGTGACTAACAACATGGCCGAGTATGAAGCATGTGCTTTCGGTTTGACAGCATTGATAGCCTTGAAGGCCGGGAGTGTGGAAGTCTACGGAGATTCTATGTTGGTGGTCCAGCAGATGCGAGGAGGATGGGAATTGAAAGAAGAATGGTTGAAACCTTACCTTTTTCACCTCAGAAAGTTGGCACAGGTTATCCCCGAGTGTAAGTTTCAGCACTTACCGAGGGAAGAGAATCAGATGGCAGATGCATTGGCTACACTTGCAGCAACTTGGGAAAATCCAGAAAAGTTAGTGATGAGACCGTTGATTGATACTGACAACAGCGAGCATACCTGTTTATGAGATAGAAATAATTCTGGAAGTTGAGGTCGACGATGGTAAAACCTTGGTATTATGACATTCAGAGGTATCTGGAACATGGTGAACTCCCGGAAGGGGCATGCAGAAAAGACAGAATAGCCATTCAGAAGTTAGCTTCCCAGTATGTGATTTTGAAAGGGGAAATGTACAAGAGGCAAGCAAACGGTATTCAGTTGAGTGTTTGAGAAAGGAGAGAAGCTCAGTATGTAATGGAAGAAATACACGCCGGGGTATGTGGTCCGCACATGAACTGGTTGAATCTGTCCCGAAAGATAGTGAGACAAGGTTTTTATTGGTAAACCATGGAAACAGACTGCGAAGATGGTAAAGCATTGTCATGACTGTCAAGCACACGGTAATTTGAATCACTTACCACACACAAAATTGCACGGGTTGTCAGAGCCGTGGCCTTTCTCAGCATGGGGAATTGATATGATTGGAGAAATTCGACCAAATACATCGAATGGGCATCGCTTCATAGTAGTGGCCGTAGATTACTTCTCGAAGTGGGTGGAAGCCGAATCATTCCGAAATGTTACAGCAAAATAGATGGCAAAATTTATAGCTCGGAACCTCATTTGTCGGTATGGTATGCCGCATCATGTAGTGACAGACAATGGAGTTCAGTTTCAAGGAGAGACAAAGGCAATGTTACAGAGGTATGGGATAGGCAACCACAAGTCATCACCGTACAGGCCGTAGGCAAATGGGGCAGTTGAGGCAGCCAACAAGACTATAAAGACGATTTTAGCCAATATGACAGAAAATTGCACAGATTGGGCCGAGAAATTACCGTATGCTTTGTGGGGGTACAGAACATCAGTAAGAACGGCAACAGGGGCCACGC